>CM032449.1:144432291-144574922 GCA_019049505.1 Pachyrhynchus sulphureomaculatus | reverse complement strand
TGCGCTTCCGTGCACTCCTGCTAAAAAACTAAAAGATCGTAATTTACAAAAAGTACAAATTAAAAAAAAATCAGTTATTTCTTATAAATGTAATGTTATTTACGTTCTTCTCTAGTAACTAAAATTATCCATTTCATTAGATTAAACTTTTAATGACACTAAGAAAATGAGTGAATCAAGGAATTTGCGAAATTTTGGAAATCTGGCAATACTACATACGAATATTTTACCGATTCGTTTGCGTGCTGTTCAGTCAATCTGTTAAAATGACTTTTGAAATTGTCTTTTTTATAAATTTTTATAGTTTGGAAAAGAAACAGCAAATAGCAGTCCAAGAAACTTATTTAGACTTCGTGTCAGATTTCTTTAATGTTGTTTATAAGTCGTTTATATTTTTATTTGTAATTTTGGTAAAATGTATTGAAATTTAAACATTATGTAACAACTTGTGTTAATAAAGGAAGCAGAAAAAATTTAAATAAAAATAAGTAAAAATCTTCAAGTAAGACGTTAAAAACCGTTGGTAATACTATAGTTGGTAAAACTTCGTTACGCGGGCTCTTCAGAAAAAGGTTTTTTTTTAGAATAGGCTTGAAAGACTTACGAGAAAATATCGAGGGGAGGCCATTTTCACGTTTTTCTTGCATATAAACATTGATAAGTAAGCGTACGAAAGTATACTATGCTATTGACAACCACTGATCGAAACTGCTCGAGAGAACTCGGTTCGTTTATGCGCTTGCGCCGAGATGATTATACTACATTTACAATCATAGTAAAATTCCAACCTGTGAAATTTTCTTGGCAGAAAACAACACGAAAAGAACAAATTACAGGGTTTTTTTTTGGAATAGGCCTAATTTTGAAAGATTGAAGAGAAAAAATCGAGTTAAGGCTGTTTATTGCTAACCTGAACTAACTTTGATCTCCAGTCACTAATATAGCATGTATATCATTTTTTTTACATTAAGGTAGGGCATTTTTTTTTCATTATTTAATGTATTTTCTAATTGCTGATTATTTAATTCAGGTTAGTTTCAGTTAGTTCAGGTTAACAAAAATGGTTACCTCCCGATTTTTTCTCATAAATTTTTCAAATTTAGGCCATTTTAAGCCTTCTAAAAAAAAAATCTTCCTTTTCCTGAGAAGCCCGCGTACCGAAATTTTACCAAAAAAATGGCAATAAACAATGTTGTGATAAGATTAGATTATAACTGAAAAAAATTTAATAATTTTTTGAAAAGATTAGGCTGACCCCCCACATTTCACCCATTACCCTAATGGGAACCGATTCTTCCGGAAACAACTGACAGTTTCGATCAGTGATTATCAACAGTTGTCAGTGATATAGGTTAATTTTTATTTACCAAAAAAAAGTGCAAAAAACGGCTTCCCCTCGATATTTTCTCGTAAGTCTTCCAAAATTAGATCATTTTAAGCCTATTCCAAAAAAAAAACCTTTTTCTGAAAAGCCCGCGTAACGAAGTTTTACCCTATATTTAACTTACGTTCTCGATTTGCAGCAGATTATTTACGAAATCTTAAGTTTTTATCTACAAAACATGTTTCATTGGCTGTAATAATAAATTTTGGTTCTGAATAGCTTCTTGCTACACAAAGCACTTATATATCTTGTTTTTAAATTAGATATACGATAAAATCTGCTTATTTTTGCAATATCTTTCGTATTTTTGAACTTAAACTGTTTTAAAGCTGATTTTGATACGATAATAGTTAACAATATAATATAATATGACACATGCTGTCATATAATAGATTTTAGTTGACATTTACTCGTTAAGTTAAATTTTAATCTGTACCAACATCAAATTTTGAGCGATATAAGCAGGCTAGGAAAAAAATTGACATTAATTTGGAGTATAAAAACAGACTTTACAGTATCTTTCTTTTTCTTTTGTGGAATTTATTCTTGGAATAAAAGTTTGGTTAGTTCCACATCAGGTGTGGTTGAAATTGGCTGGCTACTAATATCTTTTGAGATATGGTTTTTAAATCTTGTTTGCTTTCGTCATTTAGATGAGCTGATACGTTCTAAAATGAAACGAAACATGACATTTCCTAGGTTTGTCATGGATAGACAATACGTTTGGGTTGTTCATTATTTGTGAAACTCTCGTAATTTTAATTATGGGTGTTTCTTGCTGATTTTAATTGGTACATTCTTGTTATGAAAAAAGGCAAACTTATATTTATTCTTTTCCGTAAATATTTGCTTATATCTTTCAGGTTGAAATTGGATATGGAACATGTATAATTTATATAATTTTTAATAAAAATATAGGTAGAATCGATCACTTAGTGAATTTTCCTTTCGAGTTAATTTGTAGGAAATATCTCTATATTATTCAATATTGAATTAGCTTTGGCAAGCAACTCTTTATTTATTTCAGGTTTCAGAGAGCATGATTTTTTCCAGGGCCATCCATAATTACTTCACAGAGTTTTTAATAGTTTTAATCTTCGTTCTTGGCCGGATGACAGGACCTGTTAGTGCATAAAGAACATTTCGCTTTCCCCTTAATTATGACATCGTAAATAAATAGATTTGATGTTTTTACTGGCCTCGTACTGTATTCTTGAAAAAATCTCCCCTTAAGATCTTCGCATTTCATTTCATTTCAAGGTCCCTAGAATACAAAAATATAGTTTCTAATTAACGTCGGTCTGTAGCCGCGATAATTCCCGAATAAAATGAGGTACTGATTTCACGTTTGGTGCACATATAGTACTTAAAGGGGAAAAATGACCCATAATTACTTGTGGTGAAAAATACTGGGTGTATAAGAGTGCGGGACGAGGTTAGAGGAATAACACCGAATATATAGGGTATTTTTTTATAGAGGTATAGAACTTTGAAATGGAATAAAACAAAGATGAATTTTTTAAATTGACATGAAATTTACTTTATTCGAAAGATAATCTTCTGGCATTATAATTTAAATATGACTTCTGGCATATGACCGCCACGGCTGGCTCGGACGTAGTCTAATCTGGAGGTCCAATTTTCGATGACTTTTCCAACATTTGTAGCCGTATATCGGCAATAACGCGGCGAATGTTGTCCTCCAAGTGGTCAATCGTTTCGGGCTTATCGGCGTAGACTAGCGACTTCACATATCCCCACAGAAAATAGTCTAGCGGCGTTAAATCGCACGATCTTGGAGGCCAATTCACGGGTCCGAAACGTGAAACTATGCGGTTACCAAACGTTTCCTTCAATAAATCAATTGTGGCACGAGCTGTGTGACATGTTGCGCCGTCTTGTTGAAACCACAGCTCCTGCACATCATGGTTGTTCAATTGATGAACGAAAAAAGTCAGTAATCATGGCTCTATAGCGGTCACCATTGACTGTAACGTTCTGACCAGCATCGTTTTTAAAGAAGTACGGACCAATGATTCCACCAGCCCATAAAGCACACCAAACAGTCAGTTTTTCTGGATGTAACGGTGTCTCAACATATACTTGAGGATTATCATCACTCCAAATACGGCAGTTTTGTTTATTGACGTATCCATTCAAACAAAAGTGAGCTTCATCGCTAAACACAATTCGCTTATGAAAATCGGGATTAACGGCAATCTTGTTTTGGGCCCATTCACCGAATCTACGCCTTGCTAGGTGATCGTGTGGCTTCAATTGTTGAACGAGTTGGATTTTGTAAGCACGCAAACCAAGATCTTTCCGCAAAATCTTCTATAAAGTGGATGGACACATATCCAATTCCTGTGCACGATGGCGGATAGACTGATTCGGGTCTTCCTCTACGCTATGCTTTACAGCAGCAATGACTTCTTCTGTACGCACTGTACGACGTCTCTGTGGATGCGTATTATCATTTAGAGTAAACGTGGTGCGAAAACGTTCCATAGTTAATCGAATTAATTGCTCTGAGGGACGATTATATTGACCGTAAAATGGACGTAGTGCGCGATACGTATTTCGAACAGAACCATGATTTTCAAAATAAATTTGCACAATTTGGAAGCGTTGTTCAGGCGTCAGTCTATTCATGTTGAAATGCCAAATCAAACTAAACATAAATCACTTGACAGCTGACAAAATGGCTTCCAGTTAAAAAAGTGTTGCCAACTTAAAGTTTTATACCTCTATAAAAAACACCCTTACATATATGGTTTTGCTTTTCAGGGCTTTTGGAGTTAAAAAAAATTTGGAAAATATATTAGACAATATAATTGATTCGTTATTTATCGTATTAACAGTGAATTAATAAATCTATTTTTTTGTAAGTTGATTAAAAATTTACCATTTTAATAGAAGCACAGTACGGGACATAAAAATAAAATAATATTTAAAAAACAAATAATTTGAAAAGTAAAAATTTGGCAAATGTGTAGACATTTTTAATCTACATATCTGAAAATATATAGTTGGGTGGGGCAATTTCTGGTTAAACCGCAAGTGTGTTAAATTCTTTAATAAATTTAGTAAACGCAGCACGTTTTAGAAGTATCTTCTAAATTTCGATTTTTAATTATAAATATCCAAAATTATAAAGGTGACAAGCGGTGAGTTCTTCAAATTTGCTCAACGTACAACTTTAACTTCCGTGTATGTGCAATAAGATAAGTAAGATCCAGTTAGTAGTATTGTCTAAATGTATGTACGCAACTCCACCAATTTTTTTTCAGAAATTTGAACTTTCTGGTATATGAATAGTTACCGTTAAGTAAAATAAGAATTAGTAGTGAAATTTGTGATGCTTCGCGTGAAAATTCTTTGTTTTCTAGAGTTTGAACCGTGTTTGTGTCCTGCCGAGTATTCAAAGTTATCTTCGATTGTACCAGTTAATGACAAGTTACATCTTGGATCTCCTTGCGCTAAAGGCGATTTTTTATGAAAAAGTGAAAAATAGTGAAACTCATATCACTTATAATCAGTTTAAAAACCTATGGCCGGGGGTAAACATTTCTCACAAAAATGCCCCCCCTCCTGTTTCTACGGGTGCTATTTTCTATACCTATAAAGACTGTGTCCTGGGTATCCCACAGGTGCATATAATATATATATATATATATATATATATATATATATATATATATATATATATATATATATATATATATATATGGTAAGATATAACGTATACCTTATGCTTGGTGATCCGGTGGGACTACGTGACTTAGGTGTGTTTGTTTCCAGAAAATTCTGTTCTCTTGTTTGTCGATCCCAGCCCAACTGATGAGCCATGGTGCAGCAAAACGCATCTCGGGATGAATTTCACAAATAAGAGAACAGTAGGTAGACTACTGAAATTTGGGTCTTCGTCCGTTTTCAGTTGTTTTACATTGAATCAGTAATATTGTATAGACGTACGTAAACAAGTCAAGCTAAAGCACTAATCATATTCGATTCAGCATTTAATGGTGTTATAATATGGGGATACATTATAATTTGTTGTTGTAAGTTAAAATAAAGCCATTACTTAAACAAATTTGTACGACCTACCAGATAGAATATTTAAATCTAAAGGAATTAGGTTAGTACAGGGTGGCCCAAAATTACCGAAGGGGTTTGAATTCCTTATAACTTTTTTATTATAATTTTGTTTTTTATTTCTTTTCAGTATTTTGTAAAGAAGACTTGGGGAATTTAAAATGGAACAGTACACAATGGAACAACGTGCCCAAATCGTTGAACTTTATTTCTCAAATCAACGGTCCATTGTTTTGACTCAGCGTGCATATCGTCGTTATTTTAATGTGCGGGTTAGACCCTCAGAGTCAACAATAAACTGTCTGGTTGCAAATTTTCGACCACAAGGGGCAGTAAGGAACCTTCCTGGTGCCGGCAGACGACGAACGGTGCACACGGATGACAATATTGAACGGGTACAGGAGAGTATTCGGGAAGATGGAGAAACATCAACCAGGAGACGTTCGACACAACTTGGCCTCTCACGAGGGTCGCTGCAGAGAATTTTGCATACAATAAGAATGTTTCCAGACAAAATTCAGCTTGTCCAAGAATTGAAACCGACAGATTACTAGCAACGACTTGATTATGCAATTTATTTCCGGCAAAAACAGAAGAAAATCATGATTTTATTCATAATTTAATTATGAGCGACGAAGCCCATTTCCAATTAAATGGGTTCGTTAATAGGCAAAACTGCAGGATATGGGCTACGGAAAATCCAAGAGTAATTCAACACCGACAATTACACCCACTTAAGTGTACTGTTTAGTGCGGTGTTTCGTCGGAAAGGATAATTGGCCCATATTTTTTTGAAAATGAACACGGTGTCGCCGTTTCCATCACTGGTGTTCGATATCGGACAATGTTGGAAATTTTTTTAAGGCCAGCCGTGGAAAACCATCCGCAAGTATGGTTCCAACAGGAGGGAGCCACAGCGCACACTGCGAGGGACACGATGGCTCTTTTACGCGACATCTTTGGTGAACGAATTATTTCGCGTACAAGCGATTTTAATTGGCTTCCGCGTTCACCGGATTTAACCGCACCAGACTTTTTTCTTTGGGGTTATTTGAAAGGAAAAGTCTATATTAATAAGCCTAGAACCATCCAGCAATTAAAAAAAAACAATATACGCGACGAAATCAACAACATACACCTGAAGTTTTGCGAAAGGTTATGAAAAATGTTTTGGAAAGAGCACGAATATGCGAAGCAGAAAATGGCCACCACTTGCGAGATATAATTTTTCATAATTAAATTAAAAATATTCTCCATTAATATACTGTGTTTAAAAAAAAAAAATATAATTATGTCTTAAATAAAAAGTTATAATGAACTCAAACCCCTTCGGTAATTTTGGGCCACCCTGTATTACCTATAATATATATCTCTGATTATGACCGAATCACATGAAGTTACTGTGCAACAAAACGCGCCACGTAAAACATGTAAGTTAGAAAAAAAAAATAGAAACATTTTGAAGAAATTACATATTTCTCCTCTTCTCTTCTCCTATCAATAACAGACATTTACATTACGCTGTTCGATAAACTCCGTCTTCCCCTATTCCCTATAAGCTAAACTTTATAATTAAAATAAATGTTGCCTTGATTAATGACGTTCTTTCAGTAAAGAATGTTTATTACCACTCTTGAAAAATTACGATATTAAGGAATATGTTGTCAAATTAATAGTTAACATTAAACTAATTGGAATATGGAAAGGAAAGCTTATTACGAGAAATTTAAATATTAAAAAAAAATGAACGGTATAGCCTAAAAAAATTGCTTTATTAAAATGACCACCCATCATGAATTATGTATTTCGTTTTGCAAAAATCATATACAGTCGGTCAAGTAAGAACGTGTCGCACATTGTTAATTAAAAAAATGTATTTATTTAAAAGTTTTTTACATTATTCGAGAGTAAAGGATTTCCATTAAAATGCTAATGATTCAGTAGTTCATTCAGTCACCATCAGAGTCAGTGATTGCCTGACCTCTTCCGGGCATACTTTGGACGAGATTTTCCTGGTATTCATGGGGCAAAGATTTCCAAACTTGCCGAATCTGCCGTCACAGCAGCTTCAATATATACAACTTATTACTGAGAAATATTCTGCACACCATCTAGTGTGACGATACCGGATTCCCCTTTCCACTGGTTAAACGTATTACTCAGATATTTGGGGTCGTTATCCTCTTGAAGAATCCAATCCTCATTTTTCGGCGTTCATGTAACTCTGGAGTATTTTTTCAGCATTCAAATTGTACTAAGTTGGGAATGTGGAATCTTTTGCACAATGATACTACTCAGTATATATATCACCACTACACCAAACACTTTATTTTTGCGCTCGACGCGCATTTCGCTAACTATGTTAGCTTCATTAAGAGCGATGATTGACTGTTTGTTGTTTGTACACAAAACGTAGTATGTTAGAAGTAGAATCATACAGCATATTCAAAAAACTTACTTCAGGATTAAACAATATTGAATATGAAGTATGGAGCGAGTTCCAGAGGAAAATATTTTTAGTTATTGATATTCAATATAAAAATTCTCTATTCTAAATAAAAAATTAAAAAGCCCTTACCGAAGAAGAATAGTCCTCAGCAACTCGTAAATATTGTAGAAAATCATTCATCTCAATCCTTTACACGAAATGAAATTCACATCTTAAAGAAAGGTCCTAACTTTGCAGTACCCCCTCCTAAAGATAATTTATCAGAAATAGTGGCTCACATTGAAAGTTCCATTAGTACACTTCCAGAAAATAGTAAATCATTTGTTAGGGAAGCACGTCGCAATCAAATATCGAAAAACATTGTTAACAACACAAATTCTAATTCACAAAAAAAAAACAAAAAAATAGTTAAAGGATTGAAAAAGAAAGAAGTCTTCTACTTAAAAGCGGATAAAGGAAATAAGGTTGTTATATTGGATAAGAAAGATTACTTAGTCAACCATCGCTCCTGATGAAGCTAACATAGTTAGCGAAACGCGCATCGAGTGTAAAAATAAAGTCTTTGGTGTAGTGGTGATATATATGAGTAGTATTCAAATTGTAGGTAAAGATGAAGAGTCTCTCAAAATCCTTTTCCGTAAGACATCTCCAAACATGGATTTTCACAGGATGTTCCACGGTGCGCTGAACCAATCACTTAGTGGAAATTGACCAGGCTCGTAGAGTGATAATATAACTTCAAAATGAAGCTTCATCGGGAAAAATTACATTGTTCCTGACTCGATCTATATTTTCCTCTGCCCACGCGAGTCGTTTCTCTTAGTGTTTTTTTCGTTCAGCAATGGTTTCTTGTTTGTACTCCATCTCTTCAAATTGTAACCCCGGAGATAAGGGCGAATCGTTTAGGGCGATATATTCAAACTTCTCTGCTTTACTTTTTGAGCCCCTTGGCGCAATGTTAATTGAGGATTTCGGAAAAACATGTTAATAATCATGTTTTCGTCCTTATCCGACAATTTTCTTCTCGAAACACACGTTCTAATAGATCATCAACATTTTTAACTGAGAGTATCCTTTCACCCACTTGTTAATGAATATTCTCGATTTGCCACATACTTAGCAGCTGCTGTAGGCGTTATTTTAGGACCTTTTGAATCATTACATAGTAGTGCAGTAAAAAAAGGTCAAAATAATGATCAGAGTTTAGATACAGCAATATTATGATTTTATCCTCTCTGGAGTATCACCAGGAGTATTGTTCTGAGTTTTGGACCACGAAAAACTTGTGCTCTTTTGTTTATAAAACAATTTAAGTTTTTAAAACGAGTTTTTTATACTTTAAATGTGAATAACTTCGGCTATATAAGTCGGATCAAGACAAAAAGAAATCCAAACTCTTCGTAATGAGATTTCCAAAAAATTCTCGTTGGTTCTAAGTCGCTCAAGTGCGTACGTAAGTTATAAAAATTAAAAAAACAGGCAAAAAAAAAAAAAAATGTTTTTTGTTTTTTTTTTAAATTTTATTGTACAGATCGACTAAGTGAACCGATCGGCTTGAAACTTTCAGAAAATATGCCTTTTATTATAGCAAAAATAAACTTGAAATTTAGGTACAAAATATTGAACGCAATGGGCACAATTGAATTTGTTATTTAAGACTTGAATTGCTCACCATTTTATGCCATTTGGTCCAAAATGGAACATTTTTTTTTCAAATTTAGTTCTCGACGCCACCTTTCCGAAGCCACTAAAAAAATTTCTTTTTGGAATCATTTTAACCGTATATTTTTACATTTGTTTATTAATCAAATCACAATAAATGCGTTTTTTTCGGTCATTTTCACGTTACCGATTTTTTTTTTTTTAAATGAAGGTCTGGTGATTCTCTGCCACGTGTGTTCAAAATTTTTCAATATGTTCGAAAAAACGCATTTGTTGGTATTTGATGTACAACTGTAAAAAAATGGTTAAAATTTTTGTTTATGGTAAATTTTGAATAAAAAAGATCCATTTTCTACCAAATGGCATAAAATGGCGGACAATTCAAATTTTAAATGACAAATTGAATTGTGCCCGCTAGGTTTAAAATTTTGTGCCAAAATTTCAGGCTATTTTTGCTATAACAAAAGGCATATCATAAAGTTTCAAGTTGATCGGTTTACTTAGTCAACATGTACAATAAAATGAGAAAAAACAGTTTTTCCTTGCCTTTTTCTGTTTTGTAAATGGGGAGGGGGACATAATATTGCTATAACTAGACTGTGCAATTTCAAATGCTTTTTTTACTGCACTATAGGGACATAGTCTTGAAGCTCGAAGCGTACAGAGCACTCATGTTCGATAATGTACTATTTAACCATAAATAAGATGAGAAATAAATCTCTTTCCACAGACTATTGTGTGCAGGGGTGTTAACAATAACCTCAAAAAGAAAGGAATTTCTGGTAGCTGTTATAGGCGAGACGTTCTTATTTGACCGACTATTAGAAAAATATGTCGTAAAACGACAGGGATCTTTATTAATTGGGATAAATTTGAAATCAATTATCAGTCGTTTGAGTCAATCACCTTTTTTTACGAGTGTCGTATCGGTTAAGCTGGTCGACTATTAAATGATGCAGGAAAGATTAGCGCGAACTAAGAATGAGGTTGGTTTGGAATCAAAAGTTAAAAGATGTTATAATCTAAATAATAATAAATAAATGTTGACGGACGTACTTAGAGCCAAGCATATATGTTCTCAAAAACTACGGTCGAAGATTCGAGCGTTTGCAAAAATCTTTTAATACCAAATGAGTTATTAAAATCACTGCTATTAACATTACCAGCCCAGTTCGGTTTTATAAACGCTCTTGGTACACGTGAAGCCTTATTTAGTGTCCAAGTATTTTTTTCAGCGCTGTAGAGACGCGAACGTTAACAAGCAATTGACAGAGTACAACACCACAAGATGAGAGATATTCTAAAGAATATAGTACTGGATGACAAAGATCAAAGGAACCTTTATTGGAAGTTTCTCTGAGATTAGGAGGAGAATAAACTCCTTCGAGGTGTTAGACAAGGATGCAGATTATCGTCACTATTATTTAATATTTACTCCCAATAAATATTCTTTAGAGGCTCTGGCAGATCTCGATGTCGGCATTCTACTGAATGGAGAGAGAATGAATAATATTCGATATGCCGATGACACAGTCATATTCGCTGACAGTCTGCAGGACCTGCGATTACTAATGAATAGAGTAACGAGCTGCCGTCAGAGATATGGTGTTGATATTAACATAAATAAGACAAAATTAATGATTATTAGTAAGAAGTTGCCTAACTGTCATTTAGAAATCAATCAGAAAAATATTGTATGAGTAAATAGGTACACATACTTAGGCACTAACATCAATGACCAATGGGCCTACTCGCAAAAAATAAAGAGCCGTATTGAAAAGGCTAGAACAGTATTCACCGAAATGAGCTCTATATTCAAATACCATAGTTTGATACTGGACATGAAACTGAGGTTTCTGCGTTGCTACGAATTCTTCATTTTGTTTTATGGAGTGGAGACATGGACCCTGACAGAGGCAACAAGTAAAAGATTGGAAGCCTTTGAAATGTGGCTATATCGTAGGATGCTGGGAGTATCATGGCTCATGAGTTAAAGAAATCTTCAAAGCATAAGGAAAAAGAGGTTTTAATTACCATCAAGCAATGTAAATTCCAATACCTCGGCGACATTATGAGGAATGAGAGCAGGTTCCATCTGTCAAAATATACTACAAGGTAAAGGGTGTAGAAAGAGACGTGTGAGAAGAAGGATTTCGTGGTCAAAAATCTTCGCACTTGATTTTCAATGACCACCACGGAGCTGTTTAGGGCTGCAGTCAACAAGATGATAGCTAATATGGTTTCCAAGATGCGGAACGGATAGGAACCGAGAGAAAAACATTACCAAGATTTATTATCTTAAAAAAATTCTTTCTCCAGTAGTACTGATCGAAAAATCACTTTTATCCAACAATATATTGAATATTGAGTATATTATTTGTTGCGTACAGATTCAACACTACCCTGTCATTCTGGTTTGAAAAAATAATACGAAACAATTTGTGGCAGAAGTTTCAACGAAAAAATCAAAGAGCAAGTTTTGCAGAAAGCTTTAAAATAAACGTTACATTTGGCTTCATGGCTTAAACAAGAATAATCACTAAACACAAAAAAAAAATGATTACAGAATAATTAAAAATGTCAATTTAAAACCGACAAGCTCGCTAATAAGTATGCTGTCGTATCAACCGACGTATTTTCAACTAATCTATCTTAATTATTCCATGATGTCGGGTGACCGGTGATACGTTTTTTAGCATATGAAATAAACCATCAGATTTTTTTGTAAATCAATGCATTATAATGACACCTTACGTCCATACTTCAAATGTTTGCAGCCAGCATATCTCAGATCTACACTTTCCAATTATAAAGTTATTTTGGTCATGTAATACTGTCAAAATCGAGATGCTAATAAAAAAACTAGGCTTTTTCTAAAAGTCATTTACATTTACATTATTCCAGGTGTACAAGTATGAAATGTGGGTTTTTTTTCTGAAAAAACATGTTAAATTCGGAAGAATGAGTATGCTCCATCGCTTGTTATACATTTTTTCCCATCTTTCGGGCTATTTGTGAATATCACGCCAGTAAAAATCTTCCCCTTTTGCTGCGAACCATTCATCGAGCCATTTTTTCACATCTTCGTACGAACCAAAGCGCTGCTCAGCAAGTGTGTGACCCATCGATGCAAACAAGTGGTAATCGGAAAGAGCCAAGTCTGGTGAGTAAGCCGCATGGGGTAGAACTTCCCAGCTGAGTGCTTCCAACGTGTCGCGAACTGGTTTTGCCGTATGTGACGGAGCATTGTTTTGAAGAAAAATGACTTTGTGTTGCCTCTTTCGGTATTCTGGCCTTTTTTCAAGCAGCGAACGGTTCAAATCGGTCGATTGTTGTTGGTAACGTTTAGTATTAACCGTTTCCCTAGGTTTTAACAGCTCATAATAGACCATGCCCCTCTGGTCCCCCCAAACACAGAGCATCGTCTTTCTGCCAAAGCGATTCGGTCTTGCGGTCGATGTGGATGGTGCGCCTGGGTCTACCCATGATTTTTTTGCTCTTGGGATTCTCAAAATAAATCCACTTTTGATCCCCTGTAATTATACGATGCAAAAACGACTTCCTTTTGTACCGAGCGAGCAAAATGTCACACGTGTTTTTGCGCTTTTCCCATCTCTTGTAGCCGATTGGAAACAGCTTGTTGACTAACGCCCAATTGCTCGGCGAGTTGTTTTTGTGTTTGCGAATCATCTTCGTCCAACAATGCTTGCAATTCCACATCTTCGTTTTTTTTTGGCGGTTTTCCGCGTTCCTGGTCTGCAACATCGAAGTCACCACTTTTGAAACGTCGAAACCATCGTTCACACGTATCTTGCGATGGAGCATGTTCACCATAAGCTTCTCAAGTAATCGGTATGATTCAACAGCTGTTTTCTTCAAATGAAAACAAAAAATTAATGCTGTCCGCGAATGCTCTTTGTTCGGTATAAATTTTCGACATATTGAACACAACAACACAACACTATGCACACACTTTTCCAATTTTATCACTCGTGCGCGTCTGAGACTTGTTGATGACATAACAAAATGGCGCATTGTCAAATCTTTATAGCACAAACTGCATTGGTGCATCATCTGTTGTCTGAAATCCGCATTTCATACACCTGGTAGAGGTTACGATTTTTTCAATTTTAGTCATGCCTCACATTAAATTGGACAACATAAATCATTAATGCAAAAAGAATATAGCTGAAGTGTCATGATTAAAATGGATAAAGGCAACGACCTATGACATCCTTCCATGTATCCCTATCTTGTGCCAGATGTGAAGTTACATGTGCTAAAACTCCGGTTAGATTCTTGACTTGATCCAGCCATCTCTTTAGTGAGCGTCGTCTTGAGCGTTTACCAGCGATATGACCCCCACCACAAGTCTCTCAAGTCGATCTCTGAGACCAAAATATCCTAGAATTTTGACATTAGTCTCAACTATTAATCTTTGTCTTATGTTCAGTTCTCTTAGGAAGGAGAGGGTGGTTTTTATATGCAGTCCAGGGCACGCGAAGTAAGCGACACCAGCACCATCAACTCTAACATTAGCGATATTCGCCTCATTTAAGGCTTTGGCGAGTACTATCAGATGTTGAGGCGCACCATCTCAGCTAGGATATTCCAAAGATGATTCCACTTAACCATATGGAAGGCTTGTCGATAATCAACAAACCAGACATAGAGAGGGGCATTGTATTCTCTGGCTTTTTCGATAATCTGTCACATTTTACTGCTCCCTTATTAATATCTACGTATTGTGGAGTATATAATGGCAATTGTAATTTCTAAAAAAACTACCCTTCATTGGATAATTATTCTGTCTTTATTATAAAGTAAACTATTACACTTTGTATATTTCCTCGTCATAAATTTGAACTTATATCCACAAAAACAATTTATAGTTTGAGAAAGCAGCTTGCGTTTATCTAACGAAATGAGGTTCCTATCCAAAACTGCAAGACATATTTATTTTTGGGGTCAGAGAGCAAAAAAAAAGGAGAACAAACACACTGTTACTCCACTGGCTATTCATGGGATACTAACCGGTTCAACACGATAAGTCAAATGTTAAAGAAAATCCTGTTCTTACCAAAACTATTTAGCGTGATACAAAGTAGGCATATTTTGAAAAATGAACGCTACAGAATTTTTATTCATAACACAGCCCCACAAAAAAAAAAAGTGGGGTATACTTTTGATGCGATATATCAGATCCGTAGTATTTTTGCCCGCTGATCACGAATCTGACGTCAGAATATCGCCATCACATCTCAATTTTTTTCTAACCTCAAAAAATAGGTAAAAATTAGTAAAAATTAAGAAAAATATACTCCTAAAAAATTGATTCAAGCTTTTTCATGAATCCAAAGATGTATTAATATGTATTCGGACACGCTAAGCTAATATTCATCGGTTGGATTAAGCCATACAGTTCTGTTTTCTTTCTAACCTCAATAAATCAGACAGATATAGTGCTTCTCGAATGCAAAAAACGAATTCAAATTAAAATTCAACCGATTCTTACCAAATTTGGTACACGGGGGTTTTTTGGGTTGCTGATCATGAATCTGAGGTCGGATTTGCAAAATTCAAAATGGCGGATCCAAGATGGCGGACAAAATTTTTAAAAACCAACCGATTCCTACCAAATTTGGTATAGAGTTGGGGAATCCTCAAACCTGATACTCTTAAACCCTAAACCCTGAAACCTTAGACTCCCACACCCTGTAACCTCAAAAAATCGACCTCAATAAACTCAAAACCAGGACTTTTAAACCATATACTCTCAAATAGTAGACCCTTAAGCCCTAGAATTGCGAAGGTTAGACCCGCGCCTAACTTTCCTTTTTTTGGCTGTATCTTGTTCTTTTTTCCGCGAATGACCTATTCAAAGGCTTTCTGCCCAAACGCTTTTGAGGACTTGTTTCTCTTTTTAGCGACCAGCAATAGTCCGCTAGCATATGGTCATCCCATCGTCCTTGATACCGATTTTCTATGATTTTCAGATCTTGGTGAAAACGTTCCCTTGCTCCTCACTGTAGTCACCAAGATTATCTGGGAAATCATCGATGTGGTAGTCCAGGAAATGTAATTTTAGATTCATTAAGCAACCTAATGTTTGAAAATTTTTTACCATTTTCTCGACTATTTCTTTGTACTTAGGACTTTTATTATTTCCCAAAAAGTTTGTTGCGACTTCTTTAAAACTAAGCCAAGCAGCTTTTTCAACTTTATTCATTTTAGTAACAAATAATGAATCTTGAAACAATTTTCTTATTTGTGGCCCGTCAAATACGCCTGCCTTAATTTTAGCTTCAGAAAATTTCGGAAATTTTTTATGCAAATATTTGAAACATGGGCCGTTTGTATCTAATGCTCTCGTGAATTGTTTCATAAGTCCAAGCTTAATGTGAAGCGGGGGAATAAGAACTTTTCCTGGATCTACCAATGGTGGAAACAATACATTATTTTAACCAGGAGTGAACGATTCTCTTGTTGGCCAAATTTTTTTCTTATAATGACGTTCCCTGTCTCTGCTATTCCACAGACATTTATAACAGGGATAAAGTGTAAACCCTGACTGTTGGCCAAGCAATATTGTTACAATTTTCAGATCTGCACAAATTTTCCAGTTATGATCAGCATATTTTATTTTTATCAAAAGCAGCTTCATTTTTTCACATTGCTCTTCCATAACTGTGGAATGAGCAATCGGAATGGGAGCGTAAACGTTGGTATTATGCAGCAAAACTGCCTTAATGCTCCGTTTAGAAGAATCAATGAACAGTCTCCATTCTTCAGGATCGTATGAGTTATTTTAAAATTCATCCATTAGACCTTTTACATCGGTACAATATGAAAGTGACAATTCCTCGTCCATTGTGAAATATTTTCGAAATTCTTCATCTCTGTTTCTATAATAAGAAATCGTAGCTTCTGGCTTAAGTAAATGTCTTTTCTTTAAAAAGGAAGCAAGATGCTCTGAACCATCTTTGGATAAGCCTAAATCTCTGACTAGATCACTAAGTTCTGACTGTGATACGAGTATTGGTTCTGGTTTACGGTTATATGGTAGAAATTCTTTATCTGTGTCACTAGTATATGATAGGTTGTCACTAGAACATTCATTAGTAACAGTGTTTGAATCTTTTTCGACAGTCTCAATGTTTTCGGCATGAACTGATAAGGTTTGTTTCCATAACATCAGCATCAAGTGGTTCAGGAGGCGGTTTAGTTGGTCTTGTTACTGTCGAAACATCGTTATAAGTAATAGTGCTTTTATTTTTTCGGTTATGCCTAGATACAACATTCATACAAAAGTAGCAATCATTTTCACTGTATGGTCTATTCCATATTGCTGGTCTGGAATATTTAATCGCCTTCTTATTGATGTACAACATTATTTTGCAAGAACTTCAAATGATGTGGGGAACCCAATCTGTATCCTGGTGCTGTATTTCAATGTTAAAACAATCCTTATATAAGGTTTTAATCTTATCCGTTATCGGTGACCCCATTTTACTCAATACGTGTTGACAGCAAATATAACAAAATGAATCACTGTTTTTTATCGCACTTATGAAAAGTCCTTGTACCGTGAGACCGTTTTCTTGTAGCATTATACTCTACATGAGCCAAGTCATCCACACATGAAGAGCTACGGTCGCTGGATGACGACGGCTGCGGGCCCGCTTTCCCACCCTGACCAACCGCCGATACTGGGTTTCCGAGTCCCTGCATCGTAATTCTCTTTCTTCTACCTGCCATGACGGCATCTAAGCCGTTATCCAGGGACTCTGCCGGCTAGTGGAGTAACACCGTTGCCCACCGTCACCACGTGGAGGTGCCCTGGATGCAGGTAGAAGAATAAAAATCGACCGATGAATTTTCTCGGCGTTCAAAATGGCGCGAAAACATCTGCCATCTTGAATTTTGCAAATCTAACCTCAGATTCGTGATCAGCGACCCAAAAAATCCCCGTGTACCAAATTTGGTAAGGATCGGTTGAATTTTAATTTGAATTCCTTTTTTCATTCGAGAAGCACTATATCTGTCTGATTTATTGAGGTTAGAAAGAAAACAGAACTGTATGGCTCAATCCAACCGATGAATATTAGCTTAGCGTGTCCGAATACATATTAATACATCTCTGGATTCATGAAAAAGCTTGAATCAATTTTTTAGGAGTATATTTTTCTTAATTTTTACTAATTTTTACCTATTTTTTGAGGTTAGAAAAAAATTGAGAGGTGATGGCGATATTCTGACGTCAGATTCGTGATCAGCGGGCAGAAATACTACGGATCTGATATATCGCATCAAAAGTATACCCCACTTTTTTTTTGTGGGGCTGTGTAATCAACAAACCAGACATAGAGAGGGGCCTTGTATTCTCTGGCTTTTTCGATAATCTGTCACATTACTGCTCCCTTATTAATATCTACGTATTGTGAAGTATATAATGGCAATTGTAATTTCTAAAAAACTACCCTTCATTGGATAATTATTCTGTCTTTATTATAAAGTAAACTATTACACTTTGTATATTTCCTCGTCATAAATTTGAACTTATATCCACAAAAACAATTTATAGTTTGAGAAAGCAGCTTGCGTTTATCTAACGAAATGAGTTTCCTATCCAAAACTGCAAGACATATTTATTTTTGGGGTCAGAGAGCAAAAAAAAAAGGAGAACAAAAGGTAGGGCAGCACACTGTTACTCCACTGGCTATTCATGGGATACTAACCCGTTCAACACGATAAGTCAAATGTTAAAGAAAATCCTGTTCTTACCAAAACTATTTAGCGTGATACAAAGTAGGCATATTTTGAATAAAAACCGGTCAAGTGCAAGTTGAACTTGCACAATTAGTGTTCCGTACGTTAATTGTTTTTAAAATAAAAGTTTTTGTTAGGGTGGTATAAAATGATCAGTGACTTCACAAAACACACCCCAAATGAGTTTTCAACAAAGTTTGTTTCCAATCTTTACTGAAATCTGATGACCTTGAAATTTTTGTTTTTTTTTTTATATACTATATAAATTATTAAAGGTAATGCACTCGTGATAATTTTCGTTCAATCTACACCCCGTGGAGAATATTCCAGAATTTTTTCGAAATTTTTTGATAAGTACTTTTCGAGATAAGGCCCGGGACAGCGATTTTTCGCGAATTTTTAAAAATAATACAAAGAAAAGTGCGCGCAAGTATAACATTATATATATATTTTTTACTCGTGTTTTCACAAGCTTTCATTTGACACCACACTCGATGACCTAGTAAAAAAATTTTTTTTTCACTTCCGACTTCGCCCCCCAAAACTAACCCCTTAAGTCAAAATTTAATTCTCAAAACTACATGGCTCTGATGAGGCCATCAATTCCTATATTATTACCAAATTTCACCTTTCTATGTCAAATAGTTTCGGAGAAAATCGGGTGTGACAGACAGACAGACAGACAGACACCGAAGTGATCTTATAAGTGTTCCGGATGGAACACTAAAAATGAACGCTACAGAATTTTTATTCATAATAATTGTAACCATTTTATATCTAGAACTAATTTAGGGGACATCTCGTAGTAGACAATTTGTGTCTATTATTCAATAGCTGGAAAAAATGTAATCTATGAAGTATACCAACAGATTGATAGAAGAATAGAAATGTATTTGTAGTGATTTTCTCAACAATTGTTGAATGAAAGTTCTATAAATGACGTACTCAATATTGCGTAAATATTAATTACGCTGGCATTATTTAAAAAATTTTCAACATCACGTTATATTATAAATGACTGTGTTGCTGAAAAGAAACTATTTTTAAATATAGCATCTCTCAGAAAAAAAGAATAACGCATTGAAACCATATTGCCGTTAAGAAAGTGCCAGTTTATTTTTGTTTCTACAGGTACTTAAACATCACAAAGCTTTCAGATATTGTGTTAATAGCGGAGTAGTCATAAAACTTTGAGTCAGTTTATTATAGGTAAGTTGGAATATTTATCTAAACGCCAAACATAAATTTTAGGTTGATATTAACCACAAGGTTGAATTCATTTAATACTTAACCTATAAAAATTACAAAAATAATATATGATTTAATCATAAACTTTAATTTTATTATTGTGTTTGCTTTAGGGAATAAAATATGACTTTTTTCTGCGAAGTCTAAAATATTATGTAGAGAAGACAGACAGGAGGTAATGGTTTTGACAATTCAACTGTATCTACATATTTTGGCTACATAAAAAGCAAGAAAATTGTTGTTCGACATATTATTCTTAAATGCCTATTGTGATAAAAAAAAGCCGAGAAATTTCATAGTTCCTCCCCTTAAAGGGGGAATATCATATTAAAATATTTCTCAATTCATAACTCCAACAGTATGATGTTGACACAGGTTAGGTCTTTAGAAATAACAGAAACTTAATGGGCCCCAATTTTCGTTATTTTTGTGGGTAAATA
Organism: Pachyrhynchus sulphureomaculatus; assembly: GCA_019049505.1. NCBI lineage: Eukaryota > Metazoa > Arthropoda > Insecta > Coleoptera > Curculionidae > Pachyrhynchus > Pachyrhynchus sulphureomaculatus. The sequence continues at coordinate 144,554,875 of CM032449.1, read as the reverse complement.
ATGAAATCAATATAAAATTTAAGTAAAATACAATAATTTGCATTCCTGGTTGATGAAGGCCTAGTTGTCAAGGAATACCTACCTTATGTCGGGGGCTGTTTAAAGCCACTGACCGGTAGAGGAATTGTTGAGCGAGTTGCTAGCAATTGCGCTTTATACTGTTCTACCACAAGTATACAAAAATCAATATAAACCACTAAAGTTAGACAAGCGGTAATTGTAAGTAACTCTCTCAACTATGCCTCTACTGGTCTCTGGTAATAAACAGCCGCCTTCAAAACTAGGCTTACATCAGTCCAGGATACAAATTATTGTATCTTACTTATTTTTTCTGCTAGTTCTGCGATAAATATTTTGAGCTTTGTTCTTCTCCGTCAATCCTTGCTCGGCTGAAGAGCTGTGATACGTCGAAACGCATCCCGAGATGGGCTGACGGAGAGAACATCGAAAACTGCTGAAAATGGGCTTTATCTAATTTGAGTAGTTTATGTTGATTTTTAATAAAGAGCTTGTTTAAAGGATCTTGTTATGCATTTATTTTGCTTGAGTAAAAGTATTGATAATAAACAAAAGATAGAAAAAATAATACAGAATAATAGAGGAATGAAGAGCCTGCGACCAGCACTGGGTAGAACTCAAATAATCGCTTTAAAAAGTCCTGATGGCAGAGAACACAGAGGTAAACAACAAATAGCCACAACAACGGAAAAGTTCTACAAGGATCTGTACAGTTCTAAGATAGTCCCAGAGTCCCAGGAGACAAAACAGCAATTGACAAAAAGGATCATGAATGTGAACTCTGAAGAATTGCCTGACACCGAGAAATATGAAATATTAAAGGCCCTAGGAGAAATGAAGAATAACAGGGCATCGGGCCAGGATGAAGTGATAGTAGAATTGCTGAAGGAAGGTAGGCAAGAACTAATGGAAGATATTAAACAGCTGCTTAACGATTGCTTGCATTATGGAAAGGTTCCTAGCAGCTGGAATGAAGCAGTGACCATTCTATTGCATAAGAAAGGAGACAAGCGCGAATTAGCGAATTACAGACCGATCTCTCTACTGTCTCAAATTTATAAGCTGTTTATGAAAATAATCACAAACCGCTTGAGTAAGTTGGGAATGTGGAATCTTTGGCACAATGATACTACTCAGTATATATCACCACTACACCAAACACTTTATTTTTGCACTCGACGCGCGTTTCGCTAACCATGTTAGCTTCAGTCAATCATCGCTCCTGATGAAGCTAACATGGTTAGCGAAACGCGCGTCGAGTGCAAAAATAAAGTGTTTGGTGTAGTGGTGATATATACTGAGTAGAACCGCTTGAGTGATAAAATGGATGCCTACCAACCAGTTGAGCAAGGCGGCTTTTGAAAGGGTTACAGCACTTCCGACCACCTGTTAACTATGAAAACCCTTATAGAAAAATGAATACCACATGCCACTGTACCTGGCCCTGGTCGATTATGAAAAGGCCTTCGACACAGTGGAACTGTGGGCGGTAGAATGTGCCTTGAATAACAGTAGAATTGACTCCCGTTACAGGGACCTAATACATAACATCTACAAAGAAGCATGTATGATAATTAAATTAGAGGAAACTATGAAACCTATACCAGTCCATCGAGGTGTAAGACAGGGAGACATAATATCGCCAAAGCTGTTCACGTTGGCATTGGAAGACATCTTTAAAACCTTGCCCTGGAAACGAAAAGGCATAGAAATCAACGGAAAGCGATTGAATCATCTACGATTTGCGGATGACATCATCCTGATCACCGACAAGTTTGAAGACCTACAGACAATGTTTACACAACTAGTGGAAGCCTCTAAGAAAATAGGATTAAACGTAAATCTTGCAAAGGCGAAAACGATGACGAATGCTGACAATCCAAGAAATATCAGTATGGGAGGCCAACTTATTGAGGGTGTGGAGGAATATGTATACTTAAGTCAGGTAATAAAACTAAACAGGGAAAATCAAACTGCCGAAATCAAGAGAAGAACAAGACTTGCGTGGGCAAGCTTCGGAAAACTGAGACACATCCTCAAGAGCAGTAAATTACCACAATACTTGAAGACTCGCGTCTACGATCAGTGCGTGCTGCCGGTTTTGACCTATGGCTGCCAGACGTGGACGCTGACCAGGGCAAACATGGACAGACTCGCTAGGACGCAGAGAGCAATGGAGAGATCTATGTTGGGTGTCAGTTTGAGAGATAGGAGCATCAACATCTGGATTAGACAGGGAACAAGAGTGAAGGAGGTGGTTGATCGGGTAGCAAGATTGAAGTGGAACTTTGCAGGCCATAATGCAAGGCAGAGCGATGAGAGATGGAATACTGTAATACAAAAGTGGAGACCGTATAATGGAAGGAGAAATAGGGGAAGACCTCAAATGAGATGCTCCGACGACCTGAAAAGGGTGGCTGGCTTTGGATGGATGAGAACAGCTCAGAACAGACAGCATTGGCACGAATTGGAAGAGGCCTATGTCCAAAGATGGACGATGGAGGGCTAAAAGAAGAAGAAGAAGGAGAAAAGTATTGTTAAACTATATGGGGACGCTGTACTCGGCCCGCCACCCTGTTACAGACAAATTCCGATTTCCAGTCTAATAAAAATGTGCGGCAATACCTCCGAATGATAAATACTTTAGACAACTTTTTAAAATCTCATTACAAATTTAGTTGGAAGGGCTTCTATTAATTGTTAATGATAGGCATCTCTTCTATATTTAAACTTCAAAGTCTAAAAAAACTAATCAGATTTTGCAGTTTTCTTTCACATATATGTATGTACATCATCTTGTTAGATTTTTCCAGATTTCTCTAATATATTTGACTGAAATTAGTTCAGTACTATCCGAAAAATCTGATCAATGTTCTATCTCGTAACAGTTTTGTTGAACAAATATGATTTTTTAGGGATAAGAAAACCTGAGAAAATAAAGTTATTCTGATGTCAAATTCAGATATGGCGGCTTAATATATGTAATATTTAAAATATGAAACAGTAGCTAAAAATAATTTTTTTATTGATGTTAGATTGAAAGTATGATACTTCGTGAAATTGCAAAATCGCGAATATTGAAATGCAGCGTTCCCGTTTAAATTAATTTTTATTTTTATAGTTACTGCTAAACTTCCAGTACTGATATTAGCACTCTATTTTTACAGAGTCTAAAATTTTAAAAGAAATTCTGGTCGCAATCAAGGTCCTTTAGCCGCTGATGTAAGGAAATTCGTAAAGGATGTTCGTAAAAATGCCATGCTTATTGATAACTCAACCGATCTTCGTACTCGTCCAGTGCGCACAGATACAAATATTGCTGTTATTGCCCAAAGTGAGCGTGAAAACCCAAGAAGATCAACTCGTCGCTGACCTCAACAACTGAACATCAATCACACTTCTCTGAGAAGAATTTTGAATAGGGATTTCGGATTATTTGTTTACAAGAACCAACTCACTCAAGAATTGAAGTAAAATGACCATCCGCTTCGTTATCGCATAACTGTATGGGCTTCAAATGAGTGGAAAAATGACGTCAATTTTATTCGTTTGTTTTGGACAAAGTTCATTTTCATCTCGTGAAACAAGCAAAACGTAGGTTTTGGGGTTCTGAAAATCTACACGTAGTTGTAGAAAAGCCGATACATCCTCGAAGAGGATGTATCCTCTCCACCACTCCAAACACCATACCCACTGTTTGGTGTGGTAGCATTATTGGCCTTTCTTTCTTTGAAGATAAAGCTGGCAATAACGTATTGGTGAATGGAGTGCGTTAAAGAGACATGATAACTGATTTTTTGTGGCTACAATTGGACAATTTGAAGCTGGAAGAGTTTTAATTCCAGCAGGATCGCATAACATGCGACACGAGCCATAAAACAATCGATTTTTGCGCAGTAAGTTCGATAAATGTGTGATCAGCCGTTTTGGAGATGTCCCATGGATACCGCGCAACTGAAATTTGACGCCGTTAGACTTTTTTATGGACAACTGTTAAGGACCGTTGGTACTCTAACAATCTACAATCAATCCACGCACTTACAGGATCGAAAATGTGCTGGAAAATTGGGTTGACAGGATGGGCTACTACCAAGCCAGCCGTGGCAGTAATTTGAATGAAATTATATTTCTTAATTAATCGGAAGGTTTACTCTTGGATAAATAGTAAACGGTTTTTTTGTTACAGTCATTTTAAAAAGAAACCAACAAGTGGCCCACCATTTATATATATATATATATATATATATATATATATATATATATATATATATATATATATATTTATGTACATTTTGTATTTAAAGATTTCTATAATTTACACATTATAAATACAGTTAAATGATTCAATTTTATCCGTCGATTTTGATGCAATCAATTTAAAATTACCTGAACTAAGGATAATCTGACTCCTCTGGTTTTTATTATTATTAAAACAACATTCGGCAACAAAAAATTAATAAATGCGAAATAAATCTCCTATTTAAAAATTATCCTGGTAGCCACAAAAAAACAATTTATTAATTGAAGACAATATATTACATGACAAACTAATGTGTCCAACTTATGTCAACGTTCATCGCTTATGTGAATCATTAAAAAACCTATAATTGACAATTTTTCAAAACAACTTGTAGAAACTGTTTAGCCGCAGATTTTTAAATCATATAAATAATACTAGACCGAGTGCCGGCCATCCAAAACTCTATTAATTTATGCAATAATTGTACTGTGGCAATTTTGAAGATATGTCTTATATATGGATCAAAGACATTTTATAGCCAAAGGCAGACAAACGTCATTCCTGAAATCGTTTCCCACCCAATCAATCATCCATTTAAAATTTTAATTACGGCATGGATGAGTAGACAAGAGTTGTAACCTTGTCTTATGCGAAAAGTTACGTTACTTCCCTTCGTGCAGTACCCCTAAGAAAACCGAATGGTCGTTCTGTCTTGTAGTAAAACCTGCCTTGCATTGTACGTACCGGTGATGACACTTCTATTTATTAATAGCTAGTTATATTGAATTACATATAAATTATTAAAATACAAATTGGGGAATTATTACTTGGTAATTATGAATAAAATATTATTTGCTGTATTCTCTGTTATCGAAAACTATCCCCTTTATTACATTGTCTTTCAATAATATTATGTCATCTGGTGACCCAAAAATTCTTGACGAAATTTTGGAAGACTGGAAGAAATACTACATTCATCTACCATTACCACATGTATCCAATTTTTAGGATAATGTAGATGTGTGATCGTCTTTGGATGCAATTATGTGGAGGTTTGATATGGATCAATTAATCAAAATTATAATCTCGAAGAGATAAGAGATAAGATCGTGCAATCGTGCACTCATCGACAAACGTCTGAAAGCCACTTCAATTTGGCACAATTTAATACCAAGAACCATTTCTTCTTACATACTAACTGATAAGGCTATGTCAAAGATTAAGACAGTTAAAGATGTAGGTTCCAAGTTCTAAATCACAGATGAATCTCGTGGAATGGCGGATAAAGGCAATTTTAAGCAATTTCGGATAGTAGTTGTTCGAAGTTGACAGAAGCTATATAACAATTGTTTATTTTGAGCTTTTTGTGGAGATGAGCAAAACATCTTTAAATGTGTTTTACAAAAGCTTGACGATTATGACCAAAGGACCTGTTACATACCTCAAACACATATTTGTAAGCTCCTTAAGAAATTTTCCCAAATAAATTAATTTTTAAAACATAGTGAGATAAGTTGGTCTTCACGTAGCCCTGATTTCACGTTGGTGGAGTTTTTCATCTGAGAATACCTCAAATCTAAGTTAACGGTAACGATGCTTGCTCTCTGGAACAAGTAAAGGAAAATATTCATCAAGAAATGGCAGTGATCATGGAAACGATGTCAGAACCTATGAAGTAGTCATCTATAATCAAAGTGCTCGCTTAGAAGAGTGGCGGGAAAGTAACGCTTCACATATAGATAACATAATTTTATTTTATTATTAATTTGTTTTTACTATTAATAACTTAAAATTATTAACAGGAGTTAACAATTCTCCATTTTTTTTTCTCGGAGACTTTTAATTTTCGTCAGGATTCTGACGACATTATTTTACGCTAGACGATTTAGTGATATCGGCTCCCAGACTATAAACCACAGATTTTTAAATATATAAATAATACAAATCATAGGCATGTAGTTGAATAAACAAGAGAATAACGTCAGTGATTGGCACAGTATGCGGAATTCCTACTTTTAAATAGAACTAAAATGTTTTAAATATAATTCTATGCATATTATATTTAGAAGGGTTTCTATAAAAATATTAGGTTTGAGCGTGACGCAAAACGATATATAAATAAAATACAATAGGCTTTTATTATCGTTATTAATAAAATAAAAAAGAAAATAGGTGGTTTTTGAAATTTTGAAAAGTTCCTGTATACTTTCTTTGATCTTTTTCTTTTCAAACAACGTATTATAAAACGTATCTTAATAAAGTTAGGCAGCACCGCTAATACCTAAAAAATAACAGAGTGTAGTCCTAAGATCCTAAGGTGTCATTTTTTTGTAGCAGCTTTTTTTTGCTGAAATCTATTTGTGCGAGATGGCAGTTTATACGTCATAGAGAGTGAGTTCCAGTTATATAAAATAATGTTAGGTGTATTTCTTTTTAATATTTGGGTACCGCTTATTTAAATACTGTAGCTGATTTTACCTAGCGTAGAAATAGGATACGCTAATTCTAATAAAACGTATTAATTTAAACAAAACTAATGTCGTATTAAGCTAGTTAATGAAACAAAAGAGTTGTAGTTAAAATTGAGATAATGGTTTACTTTCAAAAAATACAAAATGTCCCTAGCTTGGTTCTAAAAAGGTATAAAGAGAAAGTGCCTCTGTGTACTGTCTGAGGTAAGGTAAATATAAGAAGAGAAGCGTTTGTCTTGGTAAAAACTTCGCTATAACTACCAGCGAAGCTGTATTTCTAAAATTATGTCAAAAATATATACAAAACACAACAAAAGAAAAACCGGCCAAGCGCAAGTCGAACTTGCACAATCAGTGTTCCGTATCATAATTGCTAAAATATTCCGTGAAATTCAGTCACACATTCATCTGCAATATGAGAATCACCAAAAATATATAAAAAGCGAAACATCTTTGTAGTAAAAGTTTAATAGAAATATTTACTATCTAAATATTTGTTTAATTATAAACAAATAAAATAAAATTATTTTGTCTCGGTACCTATCCGTCATCACGGAAATTTATTTTATCTGTGATTAGCCAAATCCTTAAAGCAGTAATGTACTGAACATTATATTGCTGATAGCACCGAATATGTATTGATATTTCGTAGCTCTTAGTTTCGGTCATATTTACACCTTTCCAGGAAAAAAATCTCCACCTTACTGTCAAGTCAAATGGTTTTTTTATATACCAGACAGATTATCAAACGTAATGCAGTCGTGATAATTTTCGTTCAATCTACACTTTATGGAGAATATTCCAGAATTTTTTCGAAATTTTTTGATCAGTGTTCTTAAAGATAGGGTGGAGGGACAAAGATTTTTAACTATTTTTTTTTTAAATAATATAAAGAAAAGTTTGGGCCAGTATTATATCAAATATATTTTTGAACTCGTGTTACCCCCCCCCCCCCCCAAAACTAACCCCTTAAGTAGAAATTTAACTTTTAATGCTAAACCTCAACTTTTTATGGCAAATAGTTGCGGAGAAAATCGGGTGTGACATACAGACAGATAGACACCGAAGTGAGCCCATAAGTGTTCCGTACGGAAGACTGATCTATAATATATATAAAATGCAATGTCTCTCTGTATGTCTGTCTGTCCATCTGTCTGTCTGTTCATTAGTGCGTTTATCACTCGAAAACCACTTATCCGATTTACGTGCTTTTTTTTAAACATACATATGTATGTTCTGTGGCTAGGTTATAGGATGTATTTTGTTACGTTAGGTAACATAAGGAATAAACAGTGACGATAATAGTGAATCAAGTCGGAAGGAAAAAAGTTTGCCGCTAGCGCGTTTTCTTGCAATACACTGCCTAAACCATTATGTATGGAACAAGATCATGTAGCAAAGAATATAATATATATATATATATATATATATATATATATATATATATATATATATATATATATATAATGGAACGTCTCTCTGACTGTCTGTCTGTCTGCTCGTTACTGCGCTTATCCCTCGAAAACCACTTATTCGATTTACGTGTTGTTTTTTATTCACACATATGTTCTCTTTCCAGGTTATATAATAATAATAATAATCTATGATCTATATTATATATAAAATGGAAGATCTCTCGGCCTGTCTGTCCGTTAGTGCGTTTATCACTCGAGAACTACTTATCCGATTTACGTGTTTTTTTTAGATTTATACATATATTCTCTGACCAGATTATAGGAGATATGCGAGCGGAGCCGCGGGCATGGCTAGCATTCTATAAAAACAAACTAAACAAAAAAAAACGCAATACAAAATATACTGGACAGACGAACAACATTAAAATCTACGAATAAATAATAAAAATATAGTTAGAAAAATATATAGAAATTCAGAAATTCGCAAAATGAAATTATTTAGGAACCTTACCAAAAATCTTTGGCCAATAAAAATCAAAAAAATTGTATTTTTTTTTTAAATTTGATCTCGGTAAGCATTTTATAGTTTCAGATAGTTAGTTCATTAAAAATATTTTTAAATAGTTATTTAAGCCATTTCTATTTGCTTTAAGTCTTAAAAAGTCAATATTAATGTCTATACGGTTGCGTGTATTATAGTGATGAATATCTGTGTGTTAAAGTTATGTTGGTTGTAACAGTGTCTAGCAATTAAAATATATAAACAAGGCAGGATTAAAATTCTCAATTGAACTTGAATTCTTAACAGGCATCCCTAAGAATAAAGGCCTTAAACATTCCTTAAAATTATTTATAACTTTGTCTTTTGTTTCAGAAAACTGGTTTCCCTAGGTCAACGTCTCGACCATTTATTTAGTCGCCTTCAGGGCGTAGAAATTTTGTTTTTATTTACATAAAATTGTTTTTAAATTGGTAGAAATTTAATTAGTATTCGTTTCAAAATATTGGACAAAAATTAAAAACACCATCTGATAAAGTTGATATCACCAGAAATTGGCATAGTGGTTTCCTTTTTGACATAATAGAGAGATTTTGAAACCTTTATTTTGGCAGGCCACTGTCTTTATCTTTATTTGAAGTATGTGTAAAAGTAAACGGAAGAAATTGAATATAAGGACTCAGTTGTTATCGTTCTTTAAATCATGCGCCCACAGTTTGGAGCATGCGCAGTATTGAAACAAAAGAAGAGAAACCTTTTTAAGGATAACGACTTCCTTTATTTATAAACTTATACGAGAGGTTATCTGATGTTTGTTAGCCTTATCGTTATTTTGGCACGGCCTCTTTTTTTTTGCTACTTAGGTATCTCTCTCAATCTTTTCATCCCAATAGAAGTATCGGTGACACTATGCAGTTGCTACCTCAACAATCATTCTCCAGGCATCTCGATCCTGCGCGACTTGACTTGACTCGTGCATATCCATCCCAAGGCGAGTTCTTACTTGGTCTGACCGTCTTGTCGGAGACCGTCCCCTTGATCTTTTACCTTCTACCCCCGTTACTACAAGCTTTTCCATGACATCCACTTTCCTCATAATGTGACCAACATATTTTAGGTACTGTCTCTTCAAGAATAGATACATTAGTACGGTGTTCAATGATATTCTGAGGATTCTGCGATATGCTCACATCTCAAACGCTTTTGTCAGCTTATTTAATGGTCCATGTTTCCGATGCGTAAGTTGCTATGGGGAATATAAGACTGGATAGCAATCTTATTGTATTGTATATTACTGTATTTTTTGTGACAGCTGGATCTTTTCAGACCTTAGTGAATTTAATGGTCGAGGTTCTAGCCATTTCCAAACGTCTTCTTACTTCCGCTTCACAACCACCATTGTTAGTTATGAGGGACCCCAAATAGTTGAAATGGTTTACAACAGTGAAACCAGTAATTTTATTTTTGTGTGACAGATCTTCATTACAACTAATAATCATTACTTTGGTCTTCTCTCTATTAATTGTCAATTCATATTTTTTGCTAGGGATTTCCAGGCGCTCCATAATTGATTCTAGGTCTTGTATTGAAGTTGCAAGTATAACAGTATCATCCGTATATCTAAGGTTACTTAGCTTTGTTCCACCGATTGTCATACCCCCACTCCAACCATCCAAAACAGAACTCATTATATGTTCATTATATATGTTAAAAAGTAAAGGTGACAGAATACCGCCCTGTCTGATGCCGGCTTGTACGATCGGGATCGGAAAAAGAATTATACAGTTTAATTCTGCCTTTAGTATTAGGATGGGATAAGTTTTACAAGATGTATAGGTGTATGAAGTAGTCATCTATAATCAAAGTGCTCGCTTAGAAGAGTGGCGGGAAAGTAACGCTTCACATATAGATAACATAATTTTATTTTATTATTAATTTGTTTTTACTATTAATAACTTAAAATTATTAACAGGAGTTAACAATTCTCCATTTTTTTTTCTCGGAGACTTTTAATTTTCGTCAGGATTCTGACGACATTATTTTACGCTAGACGATTTAGTGATATCGGCTGGGATAAGTTTTACAAGATGTATAGGTGTTCCCATACTGATTAGAATTGACCAGAGTATGTTCCACTGTATGCAGTCGCAAGCCTTAGAGTAGTCCATAAAACAAATATAAGTTGTTATTTGTAATTCCCTAACTTTTTCTATTATCTGACGTATGTTGAGAATTTGTTCTCTAGTCCCCCTTCCTAGAATGAAGCCTGTTTGTTCGGTAGATATTAGGGGCAGCAGAAAAGTTTTAGGTCTTTCATTTAGGATCCAGAGAAACACCTTAGCAGCGTGTGACACTAGAGCCATTGTTCTATAGTTGCTGCAATCCAAAGGGGATCCTTTCTTATGCAAGGGTATAAATGCAACTTCGCACCAGTCTTTCGGCCATCTTCCAGTCTTATATATCTCATTACATAGTTGATGTAGCATAATCACGGCGGTTTCTCCCATCATGTTTATCATTTCATCATTCTTTACCGTTGAATAACATTCCTGACTTCAGACTTAAGAAGACATGGCTCTTGTTCTTCTGTGGCTTCTTTGTCGACACTATAGTCGCCCACTAATTGAGTTACAAAAGGTTCTTTACAGTAATCCTTCCAAAACTCAATGATTTTAGGCATGTCGGTGACTGTTCTACCTTCCTTATCTCTGATTATTTGTGTTTTAGGTTTGAATTCTTTCGATAGATATTTTACCTTTTCACAAAGGTCTTGTGGTCGATTGTTCGTAGCATGTTGTTCTAGCTCCTCACATATATTATTCAAGTATGCGTTTTTATCCTTTTTAAAAGCCACTTTGATTTCTTTATTGATTGATCTGATTCTGTCTTGACTATCCGATGTGTTGTGTACTTAGGTATACAAATCACTAAAAAAATACAGTAATCTTTTATTGCAAATAACACTGACAATAGTTATGTTGGGATTTTGCAATCTTTGGCATAATGGCATGATAGAATAGTTATCACCATTGCAACAAACACTTTATTTATGAACCTGACATGTGTTTCTCTAATCACGTGACTGTCGACTTACTAATCGCTCCTGATGATGCTAACATGTTTAGTGAAACACATGTTGAGTGAAAAAAAGTGTTTGGTGCAGTGGTGATGACTGTTATGTAGTGCTAATTTCAAATTAAATTTTATTCATTACACATTCGTATTAATTTGGAAATATTGAAGAAAGTGATAGAAACCTGCTAGACACAACTGACAACCGGTGTGCTTAAGGATAAAATAAATGAAAAACAAGTTTATAGAAGATGAATACTAACCTAACCTTACTTTTAGTTTATTTTATTACAATTCTGACGTAGTGGGAAAGTGCAATTCCTTCATGTTATTACTGCGCATGCTTGAAATAACGATAAGGATAAAGGCATGTGAGAAATAAGCGTTGCAAAATCTCTCTAATCATAAATAACCAGTCAAGTGCAAGTTGAACTTGCACAATTAGTGTTCCGTACGTTGATTGCGTTTAAAATAAAAAATTTTGTTACGGAGGTATAAAATGATCAGTGAGTTCACATCATACTTCCGATCTTTACTGAAAACTGATGACCTTGAAATTTTTGTTTTTTTTTAGATACCAGACAAATTATTAAAGGTAATGGACTCGTAATAATTTTCGTTCAATCTGCACCCCGTGGAGAATATTCCAAAATTTTTTCAAAATTTTTGGATCAGTACTTTTCGAGATAGAGTGGGGGGATAGCGATTTTTCGCGATTTTTTAAAAATAATACAAAGAAAAGTGTGCGCAAGTATTACATTATATATATATATATATATATATATATATATATATATATATATATATATATATATATATATATATATTTACTCGTGTTTTCATAAGCTTTCATTTGACACCACACTCGATGACCTGGTAAAATTTTTTTTTTTCACTTCTGATTTCACCCCCCAAAACTAACCCCTTAAGTCAAAATTTAACTCTCAAAACTACATGGCTCTGATGAGGTTATCAATTCCTATATTATTACCAAATTTCAACTTTCTATGACAAATAGTTTCGGAGAAAATCGGGTGTGACAGACAGACGGACAGACAGACAGACACCGAAGTCATCTTATAAGTGTTCCGTACGAAACACTAAAAACTAACTGCATTATCTGTCTTGTTAGTTTACTATTATTAAGTTAATTCATTAAAATATAATAGGTTTATTTCAGTGTATTTACGATTATTACATCTGACTCTGATGACTTTAAAAAACGACACCCTGAATATACTAAAATGCTTATTTTTAGGTACTTTAAGTGGATAATTTTCAAAATACTTAAATCACACGTCAACGGGTTGTTTTGAGATGTTATATATCAGTTAGCACTTTTAAACCTTCCCATTTTTTAAGTCTTTTTACCCTTTTCCCAGACATAACATCCTTTTTTAGCATTTTTTTCTGTTTTACGTATTGACGAAAGCTGTAAACAATTCACACACTCAGTTGCACCAGTTGTTTTATAAAACAGATGAAATGTGTCGTGCAAAAGGTATCATTTTGTGGTTTTGGGAATGAATAATAGGAACCGGATGTGTTGGGAGCTTTCAAAATTATGAGCTGACACGAAAAAAGCATATTCAGGCTTAAGAATGAAATCTGATAATTTAATTTCAGGAGATTTTTACCTAAAATGGATTTTAATTCTTTAATATTCATATGGTATAAAACAGTAACAAAAAATTTTTGTTAATACCTGAATAAATTGTTTCAGATTTGGTACTGGATTTATAATACCACTTTTTAGTATGATAAGGGTTATTTTTCGTAAATTGTTATAAACGATGAGACTTGGGTGTTCTACTGGGAACCTCCAACGAAAGCAGGATCGATGCACGGAGTTCGTAAGGGCTCCCCACCTCCAAAGAAGGCAAAAACTCAGTAATCTTCTAAAAAGTTTATGGCAACCGTTTTTGGAGACTACAAGGAAATTTCGTTGATTGAATATATGCAAAAAAGTCCACAATTAATGGAGATGTTTACGGAAGGACGATCCTGAACCTAAAGTGAACTTTTAGGGAAAAACTTCCAAATTCATGGAGAATCACGACTTTTCTGTTGCATAACTGCAGAGTCCACAAAGCTGACAGAGTTCAAGCCAATACCGAAAGCTGTGAGTTGACTGAGTTCATCCATATTATAGCCCTAATTTAGAGCCCTGGAAGCTCTTTTTGTTCAAAGATCTAAAAAAACTTTAGGGGCTATAAATTTACTTCAGATGATGAGTTAAAAGCCATGAATGGAATGAAACCACTTGGGAAACGCTGAACTAAGTGCATTAGTGTAGAAGGTAGTACAACGAATTCTCAATTTTGTTACAAGTGCACTAATGTTAGATTTTTGAAGTTATTTAACTAACCACACTATCTACTGGTGGATGCTTATTACTATCTTGTCTAGGAATTGAGTATTAATATGGTTAACAGAGCGTCTAATATCCTCAGTGCAATAATATCCTCTGTCCTCTGTTTCTGAGAAGATCGAATGTTTATCGCTTCATATTTATTATTATTCATACACAGCTTCTACCGCATCTCACATTTTCTGTCTTTCCTATCATTCTCGTGTATAGATCTGTCTCTTGTAATGTCCATTATTCCGCTGATCCATGTTTGCGCTGGTCTTCTTTCTTTTTTCTACTTGACGGAATGTATTCAAAAGCTCTTTTTGGCTATCTAGTGTCCATACCAAATTAACTTTTTGGTTTCTATACTTTCTGCTGTTGTACGTATTCTTACTGTCCGTCTTCTGGTCTCTTCATTTTGGACGTGCTCCTGTCTGGATATTCTACATGATTTTTTTGAACAATCCATTTCTACCGCGTCTAACCTTGCCAGTATTCTGATCCGTGTGTCAATATAGGCTCTACTATTGCCATGTAGACTTTCAGTTTTGTTTTTATTTTTATCCGGTTTGACCAAACAAAAAGAGTGTAGAATCCCTACGCATTGTTTGCCCTGTTGAGTCCTGTATTTTATGTCTCTCTCTGATGATCTTTTGTTGGAAATTACACTTCCCAAGTACTTAAACCTCTCGCATCTTGTTATTTCCTTTAATTTCAAATCTGGTGCTTCTTTGTCATCCTTATCTACCCTAAGATACTCTGTTTCCGCATAGAGCTTATACTAATACAAATGATTTTTGAGGCTGATTCTGTGAGTTAGCACTCAAGTACGGATTTCTTGAGTTTTTGGTAAAGTGAATGCCCCAACGTGGCAGTACTGTTAGGTTGTAAGTAGAATGGCCATGATATTCTATACATTTTTTATATATTTTAGTATTTGATGAAGTGACTTTATTTAGTGAGTACTCTAACAAGATAAAAATAATGTCGCAACTTAAACTACACCCTGTAAAGTTTTTTGGATAGAAACGGATACTTACGAGCTAGTGTGTTGGTTGAAAAAAGTTCAAAACGAGTTAGTATCAATTTAACTTATAGGTGTAGAGTGATATTAGGTAATATGGTTGCTAACGCTCCATCTAAAGAAAATCAATGTAGATAAGGCATACAACCACAAATTCTGAAGTAGTGAACTAAGTTTGCATTTAAATACTACTAAAAATGATATGGCAGTAGAAGTTTGAAAGTTTTTGAATTACTGAGGTTTGAAAAATAGCATATTTCTCATCTTAGCAGGTTTTAATATTACCGGAAACGACTTACCCGTTTTTAAATGGTTCTGGGTTTTCGGCTTCAGGGATTTAGTTAGGTTTAAGGAACGGAAAGTATATGGAACACTAAATGTGGAGCCGCTTCTAAAAAGATTAATCAAGAAACATGGGGATAAAAGACAACTGGGGGTGAAACCCCTTGATGAAAAAAAAAGTCTTCCTTGCTCTAGAACTTTAAAAACCTAGACCTCTTCCAACAAAGTAAACTTAAAATCGATGACCGAGAGAGGACAGTAATCACAAAGATATTGATACAATGAACTTTTAAAAACTTACACTTCATTTAAAAATTCTATGACCGGGCAGAAAGGTGATATTTTTCACAAAAAAGAACACTTGTCTTCATTGAAACTTTAAAAGCTTACCCCCGCTTTAAAAATCGATGATTGTGGGGAGGAGAGAAAGGTGGATTTTTTCTGCAAAAAAGATCCTCTTCCTAGACTGACACTGTAAAAACTTACACAAAATTTTAAGATCGATCACTGGGGATTGGCTATTTTTTTTTTGGAAAAAGAACCCCCAAGAAAGAGGCACTGTTTCTAAGGGGCATTATTTTTTGTATCCATAGGAGCGTCGGTGATATACCCGTGTTTGTGATATGTCAGCTTCTCAGAGACGGCCCTCCATCGGTGCACTTCGATTTCAGATATGCGAAGTTCTGGAGACAGAGACAAACACTGTTCTACGTCGTCAGTTTTTTTTTGTTCAAATAACTCCCACTAGAAACATGCTGTTACCTGCTACAACGCTTAGTCATGAACGCCGACGAAGATTATCAGTAACTTTGTCTAAGATATAATTCTTTTCTAATACCCGAGAAAGATATATATCCGGTCAGATCTTCTAAATACGAATGCTAATAATTGTAAAATGTCAAAATAGTATAAGCTATAGACATAAAAATTTTAAAATTAAGTCTAAGTGAACGGAAATCTACATATTTGGAGCCCCCTCGTATCTGTCGCATCGTATTACATACAGGTAGACTGCATTGACGTGAATATATAATTAAGGTAAATTACCGTCACTTTCGAGATAACAAGTAATTTAATAATGAAGGAACGATGTGTGTTCTTGATACTGCATAATATATTATAAACGAGAAGGTTAGTTTTGGAGTCATGTCAATAAAATACCTGTCCGTCCGTCTTCGCGCTCTGTTCATCATTTTTATTTTGTATTTTGAAAGACGGGTAACCTGACATATTGTTTAAATAAAAAGACCACATATAAAATGAGATTCAACATTATAATAAAAGTTATTTTAAAATCGCAAGAAACTGTTGTTGATTTAACGTCATCATTCTAATACCTATTAAAATTGGCTAGCTGATTCGAAATGTTTGTTATGATGACAGATGGCTTTATGTCAATTTTAAAGCTTTGTTAACCAATTTCAATGTTAAAATTTAAATCTTATGTCGAATCACGTTAAAAAATTTTTAATAATAAAAATAAGGCGTTGTCCTACTAATTTCTGTAAGCTTCATGGAGCGAGGTGAGTCAGAATGTTTCCATTCCTTCAACTACTCCATTGTCTCTGGATCATAATTATAGACTCCTGTTTCATCCATAGTACCATTCTATTAACAAAGTTAGATGAATCGTCTGCAAAACGGCTATAAATCAGCTTAGATGTTGATTCTCAGTCATTTGTGGTCGGCGTTCACACAGTTAGGAATCCATTCAGCTGGTAATTTGGTCATATCCAATTCAAAATGCATAATGTGAGAAATACGTTTGTATAAAATGTTTAGAGTTTCTGTTATATATTTCAGCACAATCTGCGGATTCTCCAAAATTATTTTATGCGTCAACATTCTGTCGGGTAGACACAGAAATGGGTTTTCCAGCAAGATGTTCACCACTGATATCGGTTCTTCCTGTCTTGAAATTCGCAACTTAATTTTTGATGGGTTAGAAACAACTTGTTCCGTTAATGTATTAGGAATGTCATCGTAAATTTCTTTAGCCGACTGTTCTTTCAAAAATAGGTTAATTCATCATCGATCGATATTGGATTTTACTTTTACAATTTTTGTCAGTCATCATCATCATTAGCCTGTATCGATCCATCTCTGGACGAATACACGATATCTGTTTATTCTTTATTTTGGTAAGCAGCCATATGAAGAGGAAGTTCTTTTGACACAAATAGGTAACTAAATTGAATGAGATAGTGAGCCTGGGTTATGTCCCCGAATATTTCCGAAGATTCTCGAATACTCACGTAAATAAAGAGAGCCACACTAGGCAACAAAAGAGACAAAAGCAAACTAGCTACAAGCAAGGCATGCTAGGAAATCCGCTACCTCTTCTACGATTATTGTAGTTTATTCACATCATCACATATGATTTATGATCTTTTATTCCTGAGGTTGTAGGAATTTTGGCAATTATTTTTTTAAGAGGTCACTCTGTGGTCAGCTACTAGAAAAGCGTCAATTCAATGATAAGAGTGGAGTCATTTTTTCACAATTGACTGTTTTTGGTTAAAAGTCGAAAAACTGCAATAACTCAAATTGATTTTAGACCAAATTTGTTGCAAATTAGCTCTGGTATCACATTACAATAGCTCGAATTACCAATCACTCTGTATATATATATATATATATATATATATATATATATATACATATATATATATATATATATATATATATATATATATATATATATATATATATATATATATATATACATATATATATATATATATATATATATATATATATATATATATATATATATATATATATATATATATATATATATATATATATATGTATATATATTCGTCGATTCTCTCGATACTTTGAAAAATATAGGATTGAGAAGGGTATTAGACAGAAATGTATTCTATCTCCGACATTATGTAACATCTACAGTGAATACGAAATGTGGACAGATCTGGATGCATGGCGGAATATCTATAGGTGGTAAAAAATTCTCCAATCTGCGATTTGTGGACCATACAGCATAAATAATATCAAATATACTGGAAATTCTTGCAAATATTAGAACCGTCAGAATTGACGAACATTCAGTCCAATGCATCGGTGGTCGACCTCTTGATCTCCACCCTAGATATGATCTCCACTGTAGTATAGTTTTGTTCCATTTGTCATCATAGCATCTCGCAACATGTCCCAAGAACTCTCTTTTAGTTCGTTAATAGCTTCCCCAACGTACTTTATCTTTGTTATACCCCTTATTATTGCATTTCTCTTTCTCTGTCTTAAGATATCTGTAGCGCTTTTGTTATTCAGAGCATTTCCTTCGATCTCTTCATTATTGTCCAGGTTTGACAGTCATAAGTCATTACAGGGAGTATACACTACTCGAACCTCTTTGTAATTATCTGTTGTGCTTGATTTTCTTTTCACAAGGATATTGTATATCCTTAGTAAACATAGTTTGATACGTTTTCTACCAGTTAGTTCCTTAATATATGTGGGTGTTCCCTATACATTACTTTAGTTTTTCCTAAGTTCATTTGAAGTCCGATTTTTGCTGACTTCTCTCTCAATTCCACTAACATGTGTCCAAGTACTTTCTTATTTTCAGATATTAGAACAATATCGCCTGAGTATCTCAGATAGCTTTCATATCTTCTTCAATAATCCTTTGTAAATGGCAAAAGAAAACTGGATTGACAAACTTTGTGTATGTATTTACTAAATATCAAATTACTATTCATACGAAGGTTGTATGATAAGTACCTGGCTTTGACAAGAAAAAGACGTTATTATGTGTAAAATTTATTTTATTTTTCAACATAGTCTCCCTTTAGCTCCAAAGTCCAACGTTTTTCTATCTTTTGTATCTCACCTAAAAAATACGATTTCTCCAGCCCTTCAAACTAAGCGTTTATTTCAGCAGTCACCTACAACTGGCGAATATGGTGGATGAGAAAGCAATTAGTATCCTCGTGAAATTTTGCCATGGCGATGACACAAGTGTGACGAAAGAGAATTTTTTCTTCGCCAAATGTGGACGTATTTCTGTCACAGCATGGTTAAAACGATCCAATAAGTTGACATAATCGTGAATCGTTTCACCCTTTTCAAGGTAATCAACGTGGATTATGCCGCGTGTATCCCAAAACACTGTAGCCATGACTTTGTTGGCTGATAAAGTCTTCTTGGCGTTGTTTGGCCCCGGTTCACCACGGAAAACCCACTGTTTGGACTGTTCTTTTGTCATTGGTGTGCTGTGAAGAATCCATGTTTCGTCAACAGTTATGAATCGACGCCAAAAATCATTCCGATTGCTCTTTAATATCGCCAAACATTATTTTGAAGTTGACACACGTGCGTCTTTATTGGAGATTGAAAGCAATCGCGGTACCCATCTTGCGGAAAGCTTTCTCATATCTAAATGAGTTGTTAAAATGTTCTGTATCCGCAGTCTCAGAAATTTCACGCACTTTCACTCTTTGATTATTTATCCTTATAAGTTTTTAAATATTAGTAGCGCCATCTCTGGCCAAGTTTTTTTTTATGGGTCTAGCACACGTGCTGCAGGGAAGTCCGTAAAGCTCTACAGGAGCGACACGTGTGCGGAAAAGGCGTTCTTGAATCGCTGTAAATTATACTCGGTGGGAAACACAGTCCTGGGCAAATTATTCCAAAGGGATGATTTTCTCCATATAAAAGACTGTTTGAAGAGCGTTGTACGAGGAGTAAACCAGCTGAACCTCATACGGATGTGAAGTATTAGCGCGACGTGTATTTCTAACATGCACCGCTCTGGGGGGAATTAAGCAGGCTACATCCTCCGAGCACTTTCCAGCCAATCAAGGCCGCCGATGAACAGCTCTTCTCTGAATAGAATCCAATGCAAGGTATGTTTGAGAGCGGAGCCCCAAACATGGAAGCAGTATTCCATAGTTGGTCGAATTTGAGCTTTGTCGAGAATTAACACTGTTGTGGAGTGTAAAGCTTTCTGGTTCGAAATAATATACCCAACTTTTGAGAATCTCTCCTTACTATCCCTGCGACATGTTCATGCCAGGACATATTTGCTCCCAAATTAACGGCCAACAAATTGAGTGACGATGTTAGAGGAATGGAGTGCCCCGCTATAACTATGTCGGGTTCAGCAACGTGAACTTTTTTAGAAAAAACTGCCGTCTGGGTTTTTGTGTGGAATTTAACCACTGGATTACTGTCACCCCAAGATAGAATTTCTTCCAGGTCTTTGTTAAGTTGAGTAGCCGATGTCCGAGCGTTCGAAGTGAATGAAGAGATAAGCGTACTGTCATCTGTAAAGCTGTAGATTGGGTTGCCGGTCTTTTCCAGCAGATCGTTAATGTAAATGAGAAAGAGAGTAGGAGATAGTATGGAGCCTTGGGGCACACCGGCGTTGATAGTAAAGGTGTTAGAAAGAAATCCGTCGACTGCCACTCATAAAGAACGCTCTCTGAGGAAACATGAGAACCACAAACAGAACTTTTCAGACATACCATAAGAGCGTAGCTTAGACAATGATCTATCGTGCCAAACACGGTCGAATGCGTTGGATATGTCCAGAGCAACCGCTCGAGATTCTTCAAAGTGTTCAGTTGCGTTGTTCCAAACATGTGTTACATAAGTCAGAAGATCTCCTGTTGATCTATGTTTACGGAAGTTATATTGGTAAAGTTTTTTAGAAAAGTACTGCTGCCTGGGTTGTCATAGTTTGAAGTAAAATTCCTTCTAGATTATTGTAAACTTGCGTTTCAGCTGTTTGCGAATGTTTACATGGATAGCTGGTGTTCGAGCTTTCAGAGGTTAATAAAAAAAACAAACACACTTTTTAAACATATCATAAGAGCGTAGCTTAGCCAGCAGTCCATCGTGCCTTGGATTTGTCAAAAGCAACCGCTCGAGATTCTCCAAAGTGTTCAATTGCGTTGTTCCAAACATGTATTACATAAGTCAGAATATCTCCTGTTGATCTATGTTTACGAAAGCCATATTGGTGATCGCTAATAATGTTGAATCCTTCAAGATATTTTAGAAGATGGTGATTAATAGCCTTTTTCATGACTTTCGATATTAATGAAAGCAGTGCTACTGGTCGGTAGTTATCTGGCAAGGTCTTCTTGCCTTTTGTAAGTATCGACTGAACTGTGGCACCTTTCCAGCATGAAGGAAATATTCCCGTTCTGTAGGCTAGGATGAAAAGTCAAAAGAAAACTGGTGTTAGTTCCCTCGCACAGTTTTTGAGAACTATGGCGGATATTTCGTTAGCGTCAGTACTTATCATACAACCCTCGTAGCAACTGCCTGTGTTTTTTTTTCAATAGGAAATGGACTAGGTGAACTAGCTGGCAATACTCGTACTCGTACATATTTCTAGTGATGTTTATATTTAAGGTAACACCCCAATAAACTCACGATCAATTAGTATATCTTATATTTCTAAACTATGAGAGAAATATTCATTGTTAATTAAATTATACTAAATAAAATTAAATCACTTTGAAAAGTCATATATTCGATAACTTTGGTCTACTTATATTGTATCAGAAAGACTACACATGGACGCTAAAAGGAGTTTCTATTATTAATCATGTAAATATAATATGTATAATTACCCTATATATTAATTATACAAAAACATATACTTAATGTTTTATAGTATTTTGTGTTGCTTATGTTAATTATACTCTTTATTTTATTAATGTTACTTCCTCTACAAAACATACAGTACTATTTATTAGTCCATCTTCAACGTCATACTAAGCTCAACTTTCGCCGAATTTAGGCGACAATAAATTAAAATTTGGTCGTAAAACTACCTTTGAGATAAAGATATATTATTTTATATATAAAATCATAAAAACCCATTAAAAATACATATTTGTATATGATAATTTTTTTAATTTATCTTTTTGTATAATGTAGACGATTACTTCAATTTTTTTACTAGAGGTTGACCTCTTTTTAAAAACGTTGGATCCGGGCAATTTTGTGTGTTATAAATGGTAATAAAAATATATAACAAACAGAATGGCAATATGGAAAGCTGTCAGTCTATGACAATAAATCTTTATAACACGTTAACAATTGTAGTAACACAAGATTGTACTTAAGAGGCGCCCATAGTGTAGTCGTTAATGTGTCTGTTTTCTACGCCAACGACCCTAGTTCATATCTCGACTTGGGAGATGATAATAAAAAAAATTATATGAATAAAATAAAATAAAATTTACAACGTGGCTGTCGCCTCTCTCGGGACGGCGATGGCAAACCACACGTAGTATTGCTATTAAAGCATTCTCACTTTGGCTGGTCGGAACAGGCATTAAACTGTAGGTCCCTTTTGTCTGTGAAAACATTTTAGAATGTACCAACCACAGGTTAAGATAACAGGGACGCCTACGTCTGTATCGAATATGGCACCTCCAGAAGAAGATTGTAATTACAGTCTGTCAAGTAAGAACATGACAGCTCGTATTCTTGAAAAAATGTGTTTCGAGAACATTTTTTGACGTCAATGTATTCTTTGGTGTGCTAAGAATGACGCAATTCGCTTAGTAAGTTTTCCAATCGCCTTCTGCATCAATAATCGCCTGGCATCTTCGGGGCATCCTGTCAACGAGATTTTCTGCATACTCTGCAAATTTTTCGAATCTCGAGAGACAACTGAGTCAAAGTCCTCAGAGTCTTTCCTTTGAGCTTTCTCTTTACAAGGAACAAAACGTTTTCAATAAGGTTGGCGTCTGGCGAATGTGAGGGCCACTCTAGTATTTTATCGCGTGCCCAAGCGAACCGCTTCGCGAGGTGATTTTTGTGATGATCGCTAATAATATCAATTTCTTCTAGATATTTTAAAAGATGCTGATTGATAGCTTTTTCCACAACTTTCGATATTATCGAAAACAGTGCGACTGGTCGGTAGTTTTTTGACAAGGTCTTTAATTTTTGGTTGATTTTGATTTAAATTAAAGTAAATTACCATTGATAAAAATACATTGTCACTACCAACATGGGTTATTATCAGGCTGAATGGGAATTTCAACCCAGAAAACCATTTTAGTACATTTTAAGCGCTTTTCATAGCAGTCATAGAAAATATTAAGTGCTATTTCTAGTCAAAGATGTAGTTTCATGTGAATAACTGGCAAAAAGTAAAAACTGTTTCAGGAAAGTCAAATTACTGAAATCATTTACGGTCGCAGTCAATACAAGGAACTTTTTGTAGACAAACATTTCCCACTATTATTATTTTCAACTATAATGTTCAACTAGAAGACAACGATTGTGCAAGAAATAAGAGATAGTGATACTTCATTAGTGTTTGAGCTTCACCTTTCTATAAGATTAAAAGCTGTTATGGAGCATAAATCCTGTAGTATGAAATAATATCCCGAGCTTTTGAAAATACTAAAACACATTTAAGTTATCGCCTAATAATTTAGCGACGATGATTATACAGTAAAGGATCTTCTGTAACGTTAAATGTTGCAGAAAAGACTGCTATCTGGGTTTCTGAAGCATCAAAATCTACTTAGTTTTTATTTAACTGTTTAACTTCTTGCTGTCTGCGCATATTCGCTTGGGCAGCTGGTGTTTGAGCGCCTAAGGAAATAAGCGTACTGACGTCAGCTAAAGTATAGAATAGATTTTTGATTTTTTCTAAGAGATTTTCAATATAAGCAAAAGAAAACAGTAGCAAACAGTGCCGAGCGTTAGGGTATATTGGTGTTGATAGTAAAGCTGTCGGAAAGAAATCCATCTTGTTTTGAATTTAACATGAGCTTGTGGTAATTTAGACTATTATAGAAGTCTGTGATCGTTGAGTTCAAACCAATATCTATGTGCGCAGATTTCTAAATCAATTTTATAAATACATTCTGTCAAGTAAGAATGTGACCGCTCGTATTCTTGAAAAATTGTGTTTCGAGAACATTTTTTGCCTTTAATGTATTCTTTGGTGGACTAACAACGATGAAATTACCTTAGTAAGTTATCCAGTTGCCTCCTACACCAATAATCGCCTGATATCTTCGAGGCATGCTGGCGAGGCATGATTTTCTACATATTCTGCAAATTTTTTGAATCTCGCGAGACAACTGAGTCAAAGCCGTCAGACTCTTTCCTCTGAGCTTGCTCTTTACAAGGGCACAAACATTTTTAATAGGGTTGGCGTCCGGCCACTTTAGTATCTTATCGTAGGCCCAAGCACGCAGCCAGTACAAGTTTCTTCAACGTGTTTCGGAATTTGACATTGAAAAATTTTGCACGAAGATGTTGTTGAATGGTCTCATGGGACACATTTAAACCCGATTTTCTTAGTTTTGCCGCTCCTTGACGCAGCGTCAATTTCGAGTCCCGTGAACACAAATACACGATTCGTTTTTCAAATTTCGAAGTGACTTTGTCTAACGAGCCACATTTTCGGAAGTCGTCGACATTTTTGTCTCCTTAAAACGATACCGACTTTTTAATATATTTAGCGGCCGCGGAATGTGTCATTTTAGGCCCCTTTGGATGGGAACAAAGAAAGACTATCACGAATTGACGCGCAAGCAAGTATTTTGGGTTTTACGTGATTTCGACGACATTTCGGAATCGACTGACACTTTTACTAAAATGCGCCGTAGACAAAGGTTCCCTCTACCGATTTTTTGTTGATTAGAATCGCATCTACCAAAAATGAATGTTTGGCTGGCATGTTCTTACTTGACAGAGTGTAGGTGATTGTTCGTAACTAGTTAGGTGTTTTTTTTTTATGGGTCTCGCACACGTGCTGCAGGGAGGTCCCTAAAGCGCTACAGGAGCGACACGTGTGCGGAAAAAGCGATTCACGTTGTTCTTGAATCGATGTAAATTGTACTCGGTGGGAAACACAGTCCTGGGCAAATTATTCCAAAGGGATGATGTTCTCCCTATAAAAGGGTGCTTGAAAAGCGTTGTACGAGGAGTAACAAGCTGAACCTCATACGGATGTGAAGTATCAGTGCGACGTGCATTTCTAATATGCACCGCTCTGGGAGGAATTAAACGGGTCACATCCTCCGAACACTTTCCGTGAAAATACTAGTAGAACAGACTCAAGTCGCCAACCGTTATTCGATGCTCCAGCGAATCAAGGCCGCCGGTCAGTTCCCGGTCTCCAATCAGACGAATAGCTCTTCTCTGAATAGAATCCAAGAAATGCAGTGTATGTTTGGAAGCGGAGCCCCAAACATGGGAGCAGTATTCCATAGTTGGCCGAATTTGAGCTTTGTAAAGAATTAACAGTTGTTGTGGAGTGTAAAGCTTTCTGGTTCGAAATTTTTGAGAAGCTCTCCTTGCCATGCCTGCAACATGCTCATGCCAGGACATATTTACTTCCAAATTAACGCCCAACAAATTGAGTGACGATGTTAGAGGAATGGAGGGCCCCGACATAACTATGTCGCGTTCAGCAACGTTAACTTTTTTAGAAAAAACTGCCGCCTGGGTTTTTTGTAGCGTTAAATTCCATTTGGTTACTCTCATCCCAAGATAGAATTTCTTCTAGGCCTTTGTTAAGTTGAACAACTTCCCGCTGTCTGCGGACACTCGCCTGAGCAGCCGATGTCCGAGCTTTCAAAGTGAATGAAGAGATAAGCGTACTGTCATCTGCAGAGCTGTAGATGGATTTCCGGTCTTTTCCAGCAAATCGTTAATGTAAATGTGAAAGAGGAAATAGTACGGAGCTTTGGGGCACACCGGCCTTGATAGTGAAGGTTTTAGAAAGAAATCCGTCGACCGCCACTCGTAAAAGACCGCTCACTGAGGAAACATGAAGGCCAGAAACAGAACTTTTCAGACATACCACAAGAACGTAGCTTAGCCAACAGCCCATCATGCCAAACACGGTCGAATGCCTATTGCTGATCGCTAATAATGTTGAATTCTTCAAGATATTTTAGAAGATGTTGATTGATTGCCTTTTCCATGACTTTCGATATTATTGAAAGCAGTGCTACTGGTCGGTAGTTATTTGGCAAGGTCATCTTGCCTTTTTTAGGTATCGGCTGAACTGTGGCACATTTCCAGCAGGCAGGAAATATTCCCTTTCTGTAGAATAGGTTGAAAGCTCTACAGAAAACTGGTCAGTTCCCTCGCACAGTTTTTGAGAACTATGATACGCTATCTGAAGACAACATCGGGCACCCTTGACTGCACTATGGGAATAGTAGGTGGTGTTTTTCCTTGGAAATCGACAGTACAATGTAAAGCAAAGAGTTTAGCCAACAAGTTCGCTTTTTCAACAGGTGACGTTGCTGTGTGGTGGTATGGTGGATTTGGTGAAATTTTGGCTAACTGCCTTAGCGCGACTGACCAAAAGGACCTGGAATTGTTGGGACAAGCTAGAAGTTTGTTTCTAATTCGCTGATTGTGTGTCTCCTTGGTTTCGTCGGAAGCACGTTAGTTTCTCATTATCTCTCATCCTAAAAAAAATTACGTAATCCGAAGAGGGATATTTATTTTAGAATGCATACTTACGAGTGAATCATAAAAATGTCATAATTTACTTGATGATTAATACCAAAATTCACCATACAAAATGCCATTTTTAATTAGACAAAAACACAGATGAAAGGGAACAAACTAAGTACCCCGAATCCTATATCAAATAATCATTGCATACATATTCTGTTTGCACACAAAGCGATCGTATGCGCCATTCGATGATTATGACATGTTTGTATTGCCTCTGTACAATACCAGCTAATTACCATCATTTCAATTGACCGAATGCTTTATGTGTCGCCATTATTACGTATTAATTACGGCCTCGTCCATTATAATTATTATTTTCACTCGTGATTTTAATATGTTGTTTGATGGTAGATGTACAAAGGATGTTCGGTGATTGGTGTTTTGAAAAAATATTTAAACTTATTGATTATGTTCACCTTCTGTAAACAAAACTAAATCATTTAGCGTTATTTATAGTGAGAAATCGAAAATAATGGATACTGCTCAATTTTAGAGGTTTTAAATTAACGTATTGTTACTTTCCTTGCTAAGCGAATTACTATTTTCATGATAAATTCACTTTAATAGATTTTTGCCGTTCTTCACATTTCGAGATACCTTGAACTTCAGGAAGAGTTTTAGTACTTGTGATCATCTTTTAACTATTAGAAGTTTAATAGAGAAAGCAACAGAATATAACTTAAAGTTGTACCTGGTATTAATAGATTTATCAAAAGGCGTTTGACAATATCGTGAGCTGGGCCTCCGAAAGAGCCTTGTATAACAGCAGGCTTAAATGGTAGTGGAAACAGATAGTAAAATCAATCCTATATCTATCAAACGCGCAAAACTCGAATGGAAAAAAAGGGGATCAGTATAAATGGGCAAAAGTTAAATCATCTGCGTTATGCTGATGGTGTAGTGCTAGTATCAGATAATTTTGGCGACATATAGGAAATTACTACTGAACTACAAAACAAATCAAAGAGTGTAGGACTACTGCTGAATTGAGATAAGTCAAAGGCTATGATAAACAAAGACAGTCCGCGAGGCTTACGAAGAGAGGGCAGAACACTTCAATACGTAGAGGAATATGTCTACCTAGGGTAAATAATAAAGCGTGGAAAAAAAAAATTAAACGGTAGAAATACAGAGAAGAATCAGACTGGTATGGGCAGCATTTGGCAAACAAAGGAAAATACTAACCAACAAAAGAATTCCTCTGAAACTAAGAAAGATGGTATTTGATTAATGCATTCTACCAGTTCTCACCTACGCGGCCCAGACATGAACACTGACTAAGAAGATGACAGACCAACTCAGTAAAACGTAGAGAGCAATGGAAAGCCAGATGCTGAATATAGGATTACAAGACAGAATCAGAAACTAAAGTATAAGACAAAAGACCACAGTAAGAGAACATGTAGCAGGTTTGAAATGGAGATGGGCAGGACACACAATGAGACAATAAGATGAGAGATGGAATAAAAGAGTACAAGAATGCAGGCTATGGTTGGGACAAAGATCCAGAGGAAGGCCCAAAACAAGATGAAAAGAACGGCTGGTTTAGAATGAATCAGAAAGATGCAGAATCGGGAGGGATGGAAAAAGGAAGGTGATGCCTATGTCCGACACTGGATGCAAGGAGGCTTATTAGATAGATATATAGATCAACAAGAATAAAGTTTGTCTGTTTTCAGTTTTTTTACCTCTAAAGCGCTTATTTTTTTTATATTTGAAAAAGGAAAAGAATAATTAACAGAGAGGTACATCGCTTTAGAGAACGGGGGATGAATTGAATGAGGGTAGATAAATTTTATAAATAACAGATGTAGTTTGGAGACAAGAGGGTAGCAATTTGGTCTGTAATAATGAAAGATGATGATACAAATTAGTGTACTTTTTAAAAGGATTTGTTGTTGGCACTATACATTCTATAAATTATAGAGAAAATGTGGAAAATTCCATTAAAATTATTTACTAGTTTCTTTTCTTCCGAATTTATCACTCTTGTATGAAATAAAATAGCTTACGTAAAAATAATCTTTCCCAAGAAATGTGACACTTTCTTGTAAACAAGTTGAAGCTGATCTTGAAGAATGGTGAGGGTTCGGCAGGGATCTCCTGTGACTTCAGCAGGACATTTAATTTTATAAACCATGACATACTGCTTTCTAAATTAGAACATGGGAGGCCGCCTATTGAATGGGAGGCTGGTTTTATGAGAGATTTAGAACAGTTCGTCTAAACTAAAAGTAAATTTTCTGATAAGGTTGAACTAAATCCAAATGTCTTCCAGGATTCAACCATAGGACCCATCTTATTTATAAAATATAATAATCATTTTGTTTTAGTGTCTAATGCGGGTGCATAATATGCTGATAACACAACTTTGTTGAGAACAATATTGGGTTATTTTGTTGTAATTGTAAAATGATTTAATAGTAACTAATTATATCTAAAATGTAATAAAATTTATTATCTTAGAGCTCATTCTCATCAGAACAGAGAGCACATCGACATAAAAATTAAAATTAGAAATTTTACGAGCTCGATTAGTTTTTGGAATTAACTTAGCTGGACTGAACAACCTTTTGGTATTTGAATCTAGAAATTGGTATTAGTATTACGGTAACTTTGGTATGTATATAGTACACACATGTCTTCTCATATTCACAATGGTGTACGTTTTGGGGATCTTCTATTGCCGCAAATTCTGCTTTTATTGCTAGAAAGAAGGTAATTTTATTATATGTGATTTCTATAAGTCAGTTTTTAAAAGTTCTAACGATATTTTTAAATGTAAAGTTTTCAACAAACAATAAGTTTTATTCAACTGAGATTTGTTTAACAGTGTATGCGTATTTATTTAGGTAAGACATGTATCTATTTGAGGTATTCTAGGATTAGTGACTTTGGTGTCATTGGGAAGTAAAGATTTACATTACTTTAATTTAAATATAGGTAATACTGATAAGCAATAATGATTTTATTGCTAAAATAACACTGATCAACAAAAAAAAGAAAATTGTTTGTTTCTTGTGATTTTTTTTGTTTCTATCTCAAATTGACGCGTATTTTTTAAATATGGCAACAATTTTTCTCTAACAGCTTTTGTTTTTGAGTTATCGCTAACTACCCTCATTTACTATTTTTACTTAGATTTTCGTTTTTTATTGGACACTAAAATATATTTTGTTGTTGTTTTCGATATGGCTTCGTCAAGAAGATGTTGTGTGCTTAATCCCGATTGTTTTTGCTATATTTGTGGTGAATATATATTTGCAAAATATCGGAAACCTATATCGGACTTTGTGAAAACTGCGTATCATCAATACTTTAAAATAAAATTGTGTAATCGGGACAAGCCATGGGTTCCTCATGTTGTATGCCAGAAATGTGTGGTATGTCTACGGTTATGGTCCAGTGGAAAAAGAGATGCAATAATGTTCGTAACACCCATAATTTGACGAGAACCTCGAAACCATTATGACGATTGCTACTTCTGCGTTGTGAAAATAAACGGAATTAACCCTGGAAATCGAAGTAAGTGGTCATATCCTAACTTACCTTCTGCTCAACGACCTCAATTAAAATCACAAGAGGTACAACCCAGCACATCTAAATCTTCTGATGATCCAAATCTCTGGAACCCGAACGAAATACATCAAGTCAAGACTCTGATTCAGACTATAAATGTAGCCTTTCAGAACCTCAACCATTTAATCAGAAAGAACTAAATGACTTATTAAGAGATCTGAACTTACCAAGAGAAGCTTCTGAAATTTTAGCATCTCGTTTAAAAGAAAAAAATTTGCTTACTCCAGAAACCAACATTACATTTTATCGTACCCGAGAAAAAAATCTGTTACTGTATTTTTCTCAAGAGAAGGATTTAGTTTTTTGTAACGATGTTGGTGGTATTTTGCAGCAGATGGGATTAACACAGTACCAACCTAGTGATTGGCGTCTTTTCATAGACAGCAGCAAAAGAAGTTTAAAGTGTGTTTTGCTTCATAACGGTAACAAGTACGGATCTATACCTATTGCACATTCGACGACTTTAAAAGAAGAATACGTAAATGTTTCTAAGGTTATGGAAAAAATTAAGTATCAAGATCACAAATGGGTCATTTGTATTGATCTGAAAATGGTTAACTTTCTTTTAGGTCAACAAGGGGGGTACACAAAGTTCCCTTGTTTCATGTGTCTCTGGGATAGTCGTGACAAACAACACCATTGGTCACAAAAAGTTTGGCCAGTGCGGGAAGAGCTAAAAGTTGGTACAAAAAATGTTATAAACGTGCCTTTAGTTAGCCGAGACCGCATCATACTTCCACCACTTCATATTAAACTCGGCCTAATGAAACAGTTTGTGAAGGCGCTTGACAAAAGTGGCGAATGTTTTAATTTTCTTTCACGCAAGTTTCCAGGATTAAGTTCAGAAAAATTGAAAGCTGTTATTTTTGATGGGCCACAGATTAGGCAACTCGTGAAAAATCCTAATTTTGTCAAATCAATGACTGAAGTCGAATCTAAAGCTTGGAATTCATTTGTTTTGGTTATGAGTAGCTTCCTAGGCAAAAAGAAATCTGACGACCATGTCGAGCTTGTTGGGTGCATGCTATCGAACTTGCAAGAGCTAGGGTGCAACATTAGCATAAAAATCTACTTCCTGCACTCGCATTTAGACCGATTTCCACAAAATCTGGGTGATTTTAGTGAGGAGCAGGGTGAAAGATTTCATCAGGATCTTCGGACAATGGAAGAGTGTTATCAGGGGCGGTGGGACTCACATATGCTGGCAGACTACTGCTGGAGTTTGCAACGAGATCTACCTAAAGTCGTTCATTCAAGGAAATCTTATAAAAGAACATTTGCTAGTGTCCAATAGAAATTTTGTTAACATAATGTATTATTTTTTGTATTTTTTTGGCAAAATAATAAAACTGTATATTTCAAAAGGTAAAGCTGTTTGCAATCTCCCAGTATTTTTTTCATAGTCAGGGCCATAGAAATACCCAATAACAGAAAAAAAAAATAAAGGAAACAAGACTTGTGTTGACCAGTGTAATATATATTCATTTTAAATATGAAGATAGTTTTATAGTCAGGTTATAATTTATAGTCACCTTTTGGCAAAAGTTAAACTATACTATGAATTTCATGATTTCTGATTTATGGATTATTGAATTACTACTTGTTTTATAGGGAAAATATTAATAATCTTAGCTTAAAAGCACAAAATATTACAAATATCTGTGTAATTATGTTGTAAATTTAAATGGTGTTAAATAGTTCTTCTAATATTAATACATCGAAAAAGAGTGAACCAAATATGAAAAAAAAAAAACGGAAAAATCAAAAATTTTACCAGTTTTTCTTAAACCTTTTTTGTCAAAATTTAAGTTAATCCAAGGATTTACTATATCACTATGTGCTTTCATTTTATATACTTTATGTACACGAATTTACATAAAAGAGCTCATATGTACGAGTAGATTGATTTTGAATACTGTTTTAAAGTTTGATGGTTTTTTTCGGTGCCAGAGTGAATTTTCTCAGAGCAACAACCAGCAGTCGCGCAACTGTCCTTCAGTGAAGTGAAGATATACTCACAATGTGAAAACCATAGATTTTTTAATATTCCGTACGGAACACTCATGGGTTTTCTTCAAAACGATTTGACATATAAAGTTGAAATTTGGCACAAATATAGGAATTGATGGCTCAATTGGAGTCGTGTAGTTTTGAAAGTTAAATTTTGACTTAAGGGGTTAGTTTTTGGAGGATGAAATGGGAAGTGAAAAAAAAAATTTTACCAGGTCATCGAGTGGGGTGTTAAATGAAAACTTGTGAAAACACGAGTTCAAAAATATATACGATGTAACACTTGCGTACACTTTTCATTCTATTAATTTTAAAATATGGTAAAAAAAACCGCTCTCCTTTCCCTATAGCAAAAAGTACTGATCAAAAAATTTGAAAAATTTCTGGAATAGTCTTCATAAAGTGTAGATTGAGCGAAAATTATCACGAGTGCATTACGTTTGATAATTTATCTGGTATAAAAGAAAAACTATGTGCCTTGAAAATATGGTGGAGATTTCTTAACGTTTATTAACAGATGGCTTCTCAGTATGTCAACAACATCATGGAACCACTAATAATACGACTACGTGAGCTTTGTGCTTGTGATGTGTTAACAGCCCCCATGGGATATAGGTATGTAGCCTATGTTAAGAAAGAAAAAGTCGAAAATTATCCAGAATGGCTTCATGAACTCACAGAGACGACTGAAAAATTATCTAGAAACTAAAGACGATTCATTTCTAATATCTGTGTTGGGTTTATTAAAAGAATTATCCAGGTTAAGTTATCTTGAATATGAAACTGCTATTGAAGAATACTTAGATAAAAAGAAAACATGTCAGACGGCTTACCAGAATTTCAAGGAAGGAGCAGAAACTTGACATATAAATTTAGATAAGTTTGTAACAACATTGACATTTCTTAAAATATTCGAACGTGATGTAAAAATAAATATTATAAAAAACTCTATAAACTGTGGAAATTAGTTTGACCTAGAAATTATTGAATTCTCAATCGTTTAAACGGTTTGACCACAGTACTTGGAAAATTTTTTTTTTTGGTTTTGAAGAAAATATAATTTGATATAAATTATGTTTCTTTTCAGTACATTACTGCTACTGAGTCACACACATATTTAGGTAGTAAATATTTGGTTTATACTTTTATTACTAGATTCTAAATTGAGCTAGATTGATTTATTAGCTCTTAGGTAGCTAAGATGTTATACCTATTATACATTATTAAGAAAAAATGTGAAAATACAGATTGAATCTTAAGATATATACATGTCAGGAATATAATTAACTTTGCCTTGGTACAAAACACTAATTGCGCAAGTCCAACTTACACTTGGCCGTGTTTTTTTAATTGTATGCTCTGCATAATTTTACCGGTACTTGTGATTCAGTTTACGGAAATTCTAAAGATTAAATTATCGTCGTAAAAACTCTGACAGTAACAAGACAGTTGCTTTCAAAGGAAACTATTTTATTCTTATTTTATATCGCTTAATGAATCTGGATAATGTGATCAGTTAAATCTTGAAGAACTGGTACTGTATTAATTTTATTTTGAGAACTCCAGTTGTAAACATCATTTTTCGAGTTTGGAAATTAAACAGAACTTATAACTAATTCTGACAGAAAACTTCAACAGGTGACAGAGCTTATAGATTTAATTCGTCTGGATTTCTCCTGTGTTGATAAAGCGATGCTGACATTTCGCCAATCACCTTGCTGGCTTTTTTAGAGCTTGTTACGAGAACTGACTTCTTCAGAACCTAACACGAAACAGAAGAAGCTATCAGGCTGATCGGCAAAAGATCAGCATCACCTTTTTAATCGACACTGAAGAAATCTGGAAGAATTGTACCTCTCAGAACACACACAATTCTTTTTTTATTATACAAAAGAGAAATTAGCTATTTTTTAAATTTATATGTTTAGTCAGTCGTATTACAAATATTAGTGGGTACCAATATACGAGGGTCGTTCCAAAAGTCTAAAAAAGAAAACGCAAGACTAAATAGATTTTTTTTTTATTTTTCTACATAGTCACCTTGCAAAATTAATACCAACCACTTTTCCACTTTTTAGTACTCTCATTATAAAAAGATTCATCAACTTCATCATTCGAAGTGAATCTCCGTGCAGTCAACCAGTTTTTTAGATTTGGAAGCAAGGAGTAATCGCTGGAAGCCAAATATAGCGAATAAGGCGGATGTCGAAGCACTTTAAAGCAAAGATCATGCAAGTTTGCAGCAATAATCTGAAACGAGTGTGAACGCGCATTATGGTGATGAAGAAGCACTTTATTTTTTGCGAGATATGGATGTTTCGCCTAATTAGCACTCATCAATTGGTGTAGTAGTGAAGCATGATTCTACCATTCTCCAGGTAGTCTATAAGCACAACATCTCAAAAAACCGTAGCCAAAGCTTCTCCTGCAGATGTAACCGTTTTTGCTGTGCTGGGCGCAGTTTCACCTGCACCCACCCAATGTCTCGATTGCTCCTCTATCTCTGACCTGTAATAACGAGTCAATGTTTGATCTACTGTTGTGAAACATCGAACGAATTTTCCGGAACTATGTTTAAACAAGTCTAAACACTTTTGGAAAATGTCCTTTTGAATGCGTTTTTGGTCGATTATTAACAAACGCGGCACCCATTTAGCAAATGGCAGAGAAGACGTCACAGAGATCTCCAGGCTAGGTGTTCAAGAAGGACAAAAACAGACGTTATTAAAAAACTCGGTAAGATTATTAGAGTCGCCCCTCCAACGGTAAGCCTTGGTTTGACCGAAAATGCAAAGAAGCTGTTGCTTCTAAACATCTTGCCTACCGACATGGCGTGAAAATCCTAACACCATAAATCGTAACATCTTTGTTCGTGTCCGGAACAGATGCAAAGGAATTATCGATAAAACCAAGGAGGCACACAATCAACGAATTAGAAACAAACTTCTCGCTTGTCCCAACAATTCCAGGTCCTTTTGGTCAGTCGCTAAGGCAGTTAGTCAAAATTTCACCAAATCCACCATACCACCACTCACACGGCCAGATAATTCCATTGCGACGACACCTGTTGAGAAAGCGAACGTGTTGGCTGATCTCTTTGCTTAACATTCTACTGTCGATTTCCAAGGGAAAACACCACCTACTATTCCCATATTGCAGTCAAGGATGCCCGATGTTGTCTTCAGACAGCGTATCATAAAGCGTATTTTAATGAAGCTAGACACCAAAAAAGGCTTCTGGCGCTGACGGAATACCTGCCATAGTTCTCAAAAACTGTGCGAGGGAACTAACGCCAGTTTTCTGTAGACTTTTCAACCTATCCTACAGAAAGGGAATATTTCCTTCCTGCTGGAAATGTGACACAGTTCAGCCGACACTTAAAAAAGGCAAGAAGACCTTGCCAAATAACTATCGAGCAGTCGCACTGCTTTTCAATAATATCGAAGTCATGGGAAAGGTTATCAATCAGCATCTTCTAAAATATCTTGAAGGATTCAACATTATTAGCGATCACCAATATGGCTTTTGTAAACATAGATCGACAGGAGATCTTCTGACTTATGTAACACATGTTTGAAACAATGCAATTGAACACTTTGAAAAATCTCGAGCGGTTGCTCTTGACATATCCAAGGCATTCGACCGTGTTTGGCACGATGGACTGTTGGCTAAGCTACGCTCTTATGGTATGTCTGAAAAGTTCTTTTTTTGGCTCTCATGTTTCCTTAGAGAGCGTTCTTTACGAGTAGCGGTCGCCGGATTTCTTTCTAACACCTTCACTATCAACGCCGGTGTGCCCCCAGGCTCCATACTGTTCCCTAGTCTTTTTCTCATTTACATTAACGATCTGCTGGAAAAGAACGGGACTCCAATCTGCAGCTTTGCAGATGACTGTACGCTTATTTCTTCATTTACTTTGAACGCTCGAACATCGGCTACTCAGGCGAATATCCGCAGACAGCAGAAGGTCGTTCAACTTAACAAGGACCTGGAAGAAATTCTGTCTTGGGGTGACAGTAACCAAGTGGAATTTAACCCAGGCGGCAGTTTTTTCTAAAAAAGTTAACGCTGTTGAACCCGATATAGGCATGTAGGGGTACTCCATTCCCCTAGCATCGTCACTCAATTTGTTGGGCGTTAATTTGGGAGCAAATATGTCCTAGCATGAACATGTTGCGGGCATAGCAGGGAGAGCTTCTCAAAAGTTGGGAATATTATTTCGAACTAGAAAGCTTTACACTCCACAACAACTGTTAATTCACGCCCCGCTGATACTTCAGATCCATATGAAGTTCAGCTTTTTACACCGTGTACAACGCTTTTCAAGCAGTGTTTCATATGGAGAACATCACAGCTTTGGAATAATTTGCCCAACGCTGTTTTTCCTACCGAGTACAGTTTACAGCAATTCAAGAACAACGTGAATCGCTTTTTTCGCACACGTGCCGCTCCTGGAGCGCTTTAGAGACTTCCCTGTAGCACGTGTGCTAGACCCATAAAAAAAAGAAAAACTCAACGTCCCAGTATTATAACTGTCAGTGAGTTAATAAATATTGACAAAGTATTCGGCCAATTTTACATAACAGTTTTAATATGAGATTAGTGTGTTCAAAGTTGGTACT
This sequence comes from Pachyrhynchus sulphureomaculatus, assembly GCA_019049505.1. Classification (NCBI taxonomy): domain Eukaryota; kingdom Metazoa; phylum Arthropoda; class Insecta; order Coleoptera; family Curculionidae; genus Pachyrhynchus; species Pachyrhynchus sulphureomaculatus. The sequence continues at coordinate 144,517,800 of CM032449.1, read as the reverse complement.
GAAAATCCTTTCTGCCGATTAAAAACAAGCCCGAATGACCATTTGCTCTGATTCCCTGAAAAATATTGAAACAGACCCTAACTTTTTAAACGAGGTAATAATATATGATGAATCATAGTTTTTCATCTATGCACTGGAAAAATCCAATTTCACCGAGGCAAGAGAAAACGCCGTTGAGCAAATCAAAACTCAAAGCAGTGTTGATCTTGTTTTTTTACATCCGTGGAATTATTCACTATGTAAATTAAGTTTACTCTAAACAGGTTCTGACCGCCCTTCGTGAGCGTGTGAGAAGAAAAAGACCTGATATGTGGAAGAATTGGTATCGGATTCTCTACGGAGACAACGCGCTAACGAACAATCATGGAGTTCTTGGCGAAACATGAAATCGATTGACGTAAAAAAGAAAAAATCGATAGAGGTCATGATAAACCTGTCAGAAGAGGACCTGCAGCACTGCTTCCAATAATGTAAGATTCGTCTGGAGCGGTGTAGGGATCGACAAGGATTGTATATGAAAGAGGACTAGAGTTTTATTGTAAAAATTCAAAAATAAAAACTTTTATAAATTCAGTCCGGTTATTTTCTAGCCCCACCTCGTATATATTGTTATGTATTATTGCTAGTAGCACAAAGAAATACTTTAATAGTTATTAGTATTATTATTATTATTACTCATATAACAATGTTGTTCAATTTTCAAAATACTTACAATTAGTCTGTTTTACGTGGAATTTAATATCTATTTTTATAGCATTTAATATGCTAATTAATTCTTTTTAAGAATCATTTAAATTATATATAGTCTGACAGGTAAAATATTCCGGCATATTTTAGTGTATAATTTTATTATATTATGTTTATAAGACCGTTAACAAGAGTTAAAAAAAAAACAAGAAATAATATTTCATGTAGATATACATTTTCTTTTATATGATTTTTTTAAATACAAATGCGTTTTTTAATCATAGGTAGACTGTAGTAGACTGAAGCAGAAATAGATAACACACAATTCGGATTTCGAAAAGTCACGGGCACACGGGAAGCTTTATTCTCATTAAATGTACTGGTCCAGCGTTGCAAAGATATGCATGTAGATGAATATGCATATTTTATAGATTACAATCAAGCTTTCGACTGTGCACGAAAAATTAATAAAAATTCTAGAAACAACAAATATAAACAAAAAAGATCTAAATATTATTAACTGGAATCAATCAGTGGAAGTTAAAATTGAGGTGGAAAAGTCCCAAAGGATCAAAATAATCCAAGGGATGTATTCTCTCACCACTTTTGATCAATCTTTATTCTGATGCTGTGTTTAATGAGGCCATCTATGAATCCATTGAAGGAATAACAGTTAATGGGAGTACATTGAACAACACACGGTATGCTGATGATACTGTTCTATTACCAAATAATATCAAAGATCTCCAGCGACTGATTAATCGAGTCATAATAGTCAGCGAAAGATTTAGATTAACTATGAATATAAGAAAAACCAAGTGGATGTTGTGCTTTTCTTATTCTAAAACCGACGAAGGATTTGTTTTCGGCGTTTGACGCGAACAACAAAGGATTTGTTTTGTTTTTGTTTGTTGGTAGCTTTTTAGTGGCTATCTCTCTGCTTAACGGTGGCCAAGTCACAACTCCCTCTACTAAAATGTCAAATTCACGTTTAGTTTGTTTATTTACAGCGAACGTTTACAAATTTTGCAATAAGTTGTAGGTAAAGTGAGATAAATGTTCAATTTTATTCCAGCTTTTTTTTAAAGATATACATCCATAGACTTACATCCCGGTGTTAATTGCGAAATTTGTAGAAAACGTAGAATATAGCAGCAAGTAGAATATGTCACTCATAACCTAGGATATTGTATATGGAGATCGACTGCACAATTAAGGTAAATAAATAAATAAATTTTTAGACCAATTTTGTTTCTTCACTTTAGCACTAAAAAAAAAATTATATTTGTTACAAGAAAATCGTTTCCCATTTCGGTATTAATCTTGGAAAAGTTAAAAGAAAAACCTATTTGTAATTCGGTTTTTATTTTGCCCAAAGCCACACAGCTGTTATTATAAAAGTCAAATCACCCGTTAAGGAACAACGATCCAGATGTTCTCTCGCGTTACCAAGATATTATTTCCTTTCAAATAATAGATAAAAAAAATTTCTTAATTATGGTTAAATATTATTTTTACCATATGTGCGGTGTATTATTTGTTATCATATTATTTTATTTTAGATTAATTGTATCTAAAATTTGAAAATCTGTAATTGTTGAAGAAAATTGTATGTTTGGCAACACAGCTTTCAGGTGCGGGTTGGTTTGGAGGAAAATTATATATATATATATATATATATATATATATATATATATATATATATATATATATATATATATATATATATATATATATATATATATAGCGGAAAACTACAATTAACTTGACCGTTTCCTCAATATTAAGTTATAAAATAAAGACATTAAAAACACATGCAGAAAATTATAATTAGTTTTCCTTTTTTTTTAAACTTCGAAAAGCCATATCTATTTCCAGACAAAATCTATATAAATTTATCCTTCAAGTTTCCCATTTATTTTTTATAAAATTTCCAAAGTCAGGAAAAACAGGTTTTCTGATTCTTGTCCGGATTTTATAATTTAATATTTATAAATAATTTTGGCACAGCCAGACTTTTTGTTCTAGATTCTATTGCAATTCAAATCTTCTTAAGAATTAATATTTTCAGAAATATTTCACATTAGGCTTATAATTTTTCTAATTTCTAGCTTTAAATGCAAATTTTATTGTGTTTTCTACCAGGAGTTACAAACAGAAGCAAAAGCAGTTCAATTTATTGACATATACGACAATGAAGGTGTGAGAACTATTTTTATACTGACTCTGTTTGTGTCATACGATTTAATCTACGAATTGACGAAAATAAAATAATCACACCTTCTATCACGTAAATCTAGTTCGTAATTAGGAAAAGAATACTTTCCAACTAAATAAACGTTCAATTTTACAAAAAAACTCACAATATTTAGCCTCATATCCTCAGAGAAATTACTAGAAATATTAGTTTTTGCAATACTGATATAAACTCGAAAATATTCCAGAAAAAAATTTATTTTGTATTTTCAATTATTTTTTAAATTTATGAATATATATATATATATATATATATATATATATATATATATATATATATATCTACATATATATATATATATATATATATATATATATATATATATATATATATATATATATATATATATATATATGTATATATATATATATATATATATATATATATATATATATATATATATATATATATATATATATATATATATATATATATATATATATATATAGTGCGCAAATTTCTTCTCATATTCATAATGGTGTACGTTCTGCGGGTATTCTATTGTCGCAAATTCTGTTTTTATTGCCCAAAAGAAGGTAATTTTGTTATAGGTGATTTCTATTGATCAATTTTTAAAAGTTTGGAAGTGCTGACTGTCAGCTCCCGAAATAAAAAACAGTAAATATGAATATATTTTTAAATGTAAAGTTTTTAACAATTAGTTTTATTCAATTGATGATTTGTTTAATAGTATATGCATATTTATTTAGGTAAGACATTTACATATACTGTATCTGTTTGAGGTTAGCTGATCCTTAGGTATTCTAGGATTAGGGACTTAAGGGAATACCTGGGTGTTGCAAAGAATATGTATATTTGAAAAAAAAATATTTTAAAAGTTATTAAGTGAATAATACAAAAGAATGGCGATTATATATTTTTGAGTACAGGTAAATTGCCTCTCGAGATAAAACTGGACCCTAAATAATAGATAAATTGCCTCCCATAAATTTTAGCTACCTGATATAGATGTGTAAATTGGGTCCCGGGAATTTTAGCAGTTAAATGAACACTTTGTAATTTCACATAAGTTTCTGTTTGGAATTCTTTAAGCTTTCCTCTAAAAATAAAAATATTTGGATGAGCTTTGTAGAAGGAGTCGTTAAAATGTTTGTGGAACGATTCACAAGCATTGGTAGTGCGGGAAAGTTCCGCTGAATTTTTAGCCCAAAGAATCCTCTGATATCTAGTTGTCTCTTAAATAATGAGAATATTTTTGAATATTTTCTAAGTCGTGTGCAACTGATAGCAAGTCAAATACGGAACAATCGCTGACTTCATCCGGTTTTAAAAAAGTAAGGGCGAATGCCATTCGTAACCTTTCTCCAAATTCAGAAGTTTCATCTTTATATGTACATGTTAAGCCGTATGCAAATTTTATTGTTTTTTCTACCAGGAGTTACAAACAGAAGCAAAAGCAGTTCAATTTATTGACGTATACGACAATGAAGGTGTGAGAACTATTTTTGTACTGACTCTGTTCGTATCATACTATTTAATCTACAAATTGACGAAAATAAAAATAATCACACTTTCTATCACGTAAATCTAGTTCGTAATTAGGAAAAGAATACTTTCCAACTAAATAAACGTACAGTTTTACAAAAAAAACTGACAATATTTAGCCTCATATCCTCAGAGAAATTACTAGAAATATTAGTTTTTGCAATACTGATATAAACTCGAAAATATGCCAGAAAAAAATTAATTTTATATTTTCAATTATTTTCTAAATTTATATATATATATATATATATATATATATATATATATATATATATATATATATATATATATATATATATATATATATATGGAGCATTTCCGCAAATTGTTGGTATGTTAGCGGTTTAAAAAAGATTTTTTTTTAAAGTGACACTCATTCAACTCGATTTAAATCGTTTCATGGCTAAACACGACTTTTTTAAGAACTTTTTTTACATCTCAATATGCAAATTTTTGCGGAAAAAAAATGGAAAAATTCGCTAAATTGCCGGAAAATTCGCCAAAAATCAATATATAATGTACTGTATTGTAAGTTTATCCAGGCGATTTATTGAAACTATTCATCGTGAATCCTGATAACGTTTTCCTTTTTTATATAATGGCAATTTTTGCTTATTTTATATTTTTTAGTCAAAAAATGGAAAAATTCGCTAAATTGCCGGAAAATTCGTCAAAAATCAATATATAATGTACTGTATTGTAAGTTTATCCAGGCAATTTATTGAAACTATTCATCGTGAATCCTGATAACGTTTTCCTTTTTTATATAATGGCAATTTTTGCTTATTTTATATTTTTTTAGTCAAAAAATGGAAAAACTCGCTAAATTGCTGGAAAATTCGTCAAAAATCAATATATAATGTACTGTATTGTAAGTTTATTCAGGCGATTTATTGAAATTATTCATCGTGAATCCTAATAACGTTTTCCTTTATTATATAATGGCAATTTTTGCTCATTTTACATTTTTTTTAGTCAAATTAACGTCCAGATATTTTTCTTATGTTCCTTTACCTGTTGTCTTTGAATTTTTATGTACCTTGTATATATACATTGACTGTAAGATTTTTAAATACACCATTTTTATTTTCCGGCCATATCTGTCTGAAAAATGGCTAAAATCTGACTATAACTTGGATATGATATCCTAATATCAACGTTAAGTTTCGAGCAGTAGCAGCAGCAAGATCACAGTATCAAATAGCAACAGCAGCAAGAGCACTTGAAAACACCAAATGAGATTTTGGCGAAACGTGTTAGACGAAGGGATTGAAACCACGAATTTTGATGTATTACATTCCACTATTGTGAAAACCTCTATTGTAACATTTATATATATATATATATATATATATATATATATATATATATATATATATATATGTATATATATATATATATATATATATATATATATATATATATATAAATATATGTATATATATATATATATATATATATATATATATATATATATATATATATATATATATATATATATTATTCTATTATTAACTGACAAAAATAAATCTTGTCCACCCAGTTACTTCAATTCTAATGTGTTTTAAAATATGAATATCTCGAAATAAACGGAGCTTTGTTTCACAAGTAATTGTTATGAAGCGTGACGGAACCCACGCGCAAGCCGTTTATCATTGGCTGGCTTGGAAACCGGTGCCTTACCATTGGTCAGTTTGTGACGGATGAGTTGCTATTGTCCGCTGACAGGTAGGATAATAAAGTTGGGAACAATGGCGAAGTTTGAAATTGGTTGTTAGAAATTGGATGCTTTCGTGTAGATGGGGAAATTGCGGAGCTTTAGTATTTTATATTTTAAGAAGTTATTGGTTTTCGTTCTTTATTTTTATAAGACGTTATTATATTATATTGCACATTTAGAATGATTCGTGATCAAATTTTTCTGCGGTATGAAGAGGATGTGTAAGGGTATCTTAGAATATAAAAATTACGTTTGAAAGATTTGATAAATTTTAGGAACGGTTCTATAGGAGGAGTTTTTGAAGCTTACAAGTCTTGCAACAACACTACCACTTTCTGCTTATGTCAGGTACAAATTGACTTGTGCATTTGTATAAATTAATTTTAAATATAGTCACATAAACAATTATTTATTTAACGAAATCGATATTATAAATACGACATACTGATAACATCCCTTGTCGGTCACCATGAAAAGATTATTGCTTTGGGTCATACCTGAGTTTTATGGGATTTTCTACTATCATGGTAAGCTGACATCATATGGAGATACATTTTCTACACTAATACGATAAAATCTACTTACAGGATACATGATTGATTAAAAAATAATGCGTTCCAGGACAAATGCACCAAAAACTATTTACAGTCTGTCAAGTAAGAACGTGAGCGCTCGTATTCTGGAAAAAAACGTGTTTCGAGAACATTTTTTGCCATCAATGTACTCTTAGTAAGTTGTCAAATCGTCTCCGTTATCAATAATCGCCTGGCATCTTCGAGGCATGCTGTCGACGAGATTTTCTGTAATGATCTCGAAATTTTTCGAATCTCGTGAGACAACTAAGTCAAGGTTCTTAGAGCCTTTCATCTGAGCTTCCTCTTTACACACGACCAAGCGTTTTCAATAGAGTTGGCGTCCGGCGATTGTGAGGGTCACTTTAGTTTCTTATTATGGGCTCAAGCGAGCTGCTTCGCGACGTGATTTTCGCCCAGCAAAGGTTTCTCCAACGTACTTCAGATCATGAGCATGAAGATGTGGTCGAATAGTCTCATGGGACACATTTAAATCCGATTTTCTTAATTTTGCCAGTCCTTAACGCAGCGTCAATTTCTGGTCCCGTGAAAACAAAAGCACGATTCGTTTTTCGACTTTCGGAGTGACTTTGCCTACCGAGACACGTTTTAGCAAGTCGTCGACATTTTTCGTCTCGTTAAAACGACTTACCCACTTTTCCACAAACAACATCGACTTTTTAATATATTTCGCGGCCGCGCAATGTGTGATTTAGGCGCGGATGGGAACAAAGAAAGACTGCCTCGAACCGACACGCAAACAAGTGACTCATTTTGGATTTTCGACGAAAGTTTGGGATCGACTGATACTTTTACTAAAATGCCTCGTAGACAAAGGTTCCCTCTATCGATTTTTTGTTGCATCGGTAGAATCACGTCTACCAAAAATGAATTATCGTGGACATGTTTTTAAGTAAACTTAAGTGAACTAGTTTGGGGGGGGGGGGGGAAAGGAAGTATATATAAGATATAGATAAATTTGCAATTATATTCTCCCTTACTATAGATAAGACAAGTCTCATCTAACATGAGCCGAGACGACGGTCGGAGGAGAGGAAGAGCGCCTCCTGTTTTCGGAAATCATTGCGTGATTTAGCTACAAGACGTCACAAGTTTACCATATAGCTAAGAACTTCAGGAAGTCTAGTAACCGTGTACCCACTCACTCCGTGAAGAGGGAGGAATTTGTTGCAGAATTGAAAGAATGACCTGACAAAGAAATGTGTATTGAGAGGTTAGTTCAGGTATCCATGGGTACAACTCTTTAGTCCTTAGGAAACATTAACTTTTGAAGAAGAAGATAATTGATAAGAAGATCAAGTCTGGTAATCTACTAAACTATATTTAGAATGAAATTACTTTCGAAGCTTCTTTTCGGAAGAACATATTTGATTTTCAGGACTTTTTGAATAGGAAAGTCAATGACCAAAGTGATGGTTGGATCTACCGAAATATCTGTGATGTGCCTAAAGTCATGCCTACATAATTTTCTGCTCTTGTGATAGTACTAGATGTCTTGAGTAGTGTGGTAACCTTAGGATGCCCCATTTTTCAAAGGAAGGCCTGAGCGTACCTGCCGATAATTATATCGAAGTCCTGAAAACGGCTGCGAAGCCCTGGACGGACAAAATAGTCATTAGAGGGGGCACGAATTCCCATAAAATTCTGCTTCAGCTCAAAAGATAAGCAAGGCTAAAACTTGGCTTGATAGTACACCTTTCATACCACTGGCTCCCCAAATTGTGGCGTTTCATGCCGATAAGACTATTTTCGCTTTTTTTTGTGTACTTTCACCTTCGCCAGCCCACTGTTTGGACTGCCATTTTATGGGTTTAGCACACGTAGTGCAGCGAAGTCCCTAAAGCGTTACAGGAGCGAAACGTGTGTGGAAAAAGCGTTTCACGTTGTTCTTGAATCGCTGTAGATTGTGCTCGGTGGGAAACACAGCCCTGGGCAAATTATTCCAAAGGGATGATGTTCTCCATATAAATTTTGTCTCTGGGGTGTAATGGTGATGCCGCGTTTTATCTACAGTCAAAAAATGATTCCAGAAGTCCTTCGGCTTACGCTCCCTTTTTCAAAAACGATTTTGAAATGTCCCTCCTCGTGTGTTTTTGGTCTGGAGTCAACAACCGCAGCACCTGTCGCGCACTGACTTCATGCCGGATATGATGTATCCATGGGCGTATGTAGGGGGGCAGAGGAGAGCAGCTACCCCCTCCTAGATCCTTGATACCCTAAAAATTGTAAATACAATTTTTTTTTCACCATTAATGGAATGTTGAGTTTTGCGAAGTCGCCCCTCCCTTAGCTTAGAGGATTGCTTCAAACATGTATGTTTGTATTGATATAATATGACCACCATCTCAGCAATCTCACAAAGTTTAATACAAGGATGCAATGAATTTTATTAATCATTAGCGCGTCCTGGACGTTTAAATTCATTTATCCAGGAATAAATGGTCTTGAGTGTTAGTGCGGAGTTCGCATAAACTTCGTTCAGTTCACTTTCTATTTGGGTCGCAGTCCACTTTTTTAAATAAGAATGTTTTATCGCCGCGCGATACACGGCTTCAGCCATTTTGCGAAATGTGTAACACCGAACACTTATGATAGCTGACAATAAACAACTACGTGTCGCATCCGTTTGAAACTTTGAATACAACCGTTATAAGAATCACGATTACCAACAATCATGCTACTTAACAAAATTTCTCGCTTTTTCGTAGAAATTTGCCAGACTTATCAATCCATTCTAGTATTAGCGATACTTACACCAGAGCGACATCTTTGGTTTAAGCTAGTTTTCTTATATAACGAAATGGTATATTTAATATTTCTTATTCTATGAATGATGCCCAAAAAATATCGAGAGTCGAAAAATATATAGTACAGTAAAAAGGGTCAAAACAATGATAGTGCAGTAAAAAAAAATATTTGAATTTGCACAATTTAGATACATCAATATTATGATTTTATTCTCTCTGGGGTATCATCAGGAGTATTGCCCTGAGTTTTAGATCTCGAAAAATTTGTGCTCTTTTGTTTATAAGAAACTGAAGTTTTCAAAACGCATTTTTTTAGCTTAAAATGCGAATAACTCCGGTTATAGATATCGGATAGAGACAAAAAAAAGACAAACTATTCGTAATGAAATTTTCAACAAATTCTTGTTAATTTTAAGTCGCTCAAATCTGCACATAACTTACAACATTGAAAAAAAAAACGACAAAAACCTGTTTTTTATTTCATTTTATTGCACAGGCCGACTAAGTGAACCAATCGGCTTGAAACTTTCAGAAAATATTGTTATAGCAAAAATACCCTGAAATTTCGGCTCAAAATATTGAACCTGGTGAATTTGTTATTTAAAATTTGGATTGCCCGTCATTTTTTGCCATTTGGACCAAAATGGATTTTCTTTTCAAAATTTAGGTTTTGACGCTAGCTTTCTGAAGTCATTAAAACATTTTTTGTGGAGTCATTTTAACCGTTTTTTGTTTTTAAATGTGTTTATTAATCAAATAAAAACGAATGCATTTTTTTGGTCATTTTGAAACAAGAATTGAGAAATTTTTATCTCATCTTGTAAAGAATCGCGAGACCTTCATTTAAAAATATTTTCGTTAACAATTTTTTTTTTCAAAATGTCAATTGTTATTTGACTGATAAACAAATGCAAAAAAAAGGGTTAAAAATATACCAAAAAAAATTTTTTTTAACGGCATCGGAAAGCTGACGTCGAAACCAAAATTTTGAAAAAAAAGATCCATATTGGACTAAATGGCATCAAATGGCGGGCAATTTAAATTTTAAATAACAAATTCAATTATGTCCACTGGGTTCAACATTGTAGTACCAAAATTTCAGGGTGTTTTTACTATAACAAAAGAAATATTTTCTGAAAGTGTCAAGACGATCGGTTCACTTAGTCACATTGTATATAAAAATGAAAAAAAAAAAAAACTACAGATTTTTGTAGGTTATGTACACATTTGAGCGATTTAAAACCAACGAGGAATTGTTGGAAATTTCATTACGAAGAGTTTAGTTTTTTGTTTGTCTCGATCTAACTGATATAACCGAAGTTATTCACATTTTAAGCAGAAAAAACGCGTTTTGAAAATTTCAACTCTTTATAAACAAAAGAGCACAAGTCTTTCGAGGTCCAAAACCAGTACAATACTCCTGGTGATACCCCAGAGAGGAAAAAATTATAATATTGCTGTATCTAAACTATGCCGATCTCATCATCATTTTGACCTTTTTTACTGCACTGTGATGAGATAGGCATAGTTTAAATACAGCAATATTATCATTTTCTTCTCTCTGGGGTATCACCACTGAGTTTTGGACCTCGAAAAACTTGTGCTCTTTCGTTTATAAACAATTTAAGTTTTCAAAACGCGTTTTTTGAGCTTAAAATGTGAATAACTCCGGTTATATAAGTCGGATCGAGACAAAGAAAAACCAAACTCTTCGTAATGAAATTTCCAACAAATCCCCGTTGGGTTTAAGTCGCTCAAGTGCGTGCATAACCCATAAAATTGAGAAAACAGGCAAAAAACTGTTGTTTTTTTTTTAAATTTAATTTTATGGGTCGACTACATGAACCAACCTTCTTGAAACTGTCAGAAAATATGCCTCTGGTTATAACAAAAATGAAATGAAATGAAATTTTGGTACAAAAATATTTAATCCAGTGGGCACAATTGAATTTGTTATTTAAAATTTGAATTGCCCGCTATTTTATGCCATTTGGTCCAAAATGGATCCTTTTTTTTTCAAAATTTAGGTCTCGACGCCAGTTTTCCGATGCAAATAAAAAAAAAATTGGAGTCATTTCAGCCGTTTTTTTTTTATTAATCACATAATAACAAATGCGTTTTTTCGGTCACTTTGAAAAGAAAATTGTTAACGAAAATAATTTTTCCTTTAATAAAGGTCTTGCGGTTCACTACCAGATATAATAAAAATTTTTCAATTTTTTTTTCAAAATGACCGAAAAAATGCATTTAATGTTTTTTTTTGTCTTGATCCGACTTATATAACCGGAGTTATTCAGATTTTAGGCTTTTTGAAAACTTAACCATGTTTTTCGAGGTCCGAAACTCAAGACGATACTCGTGGTGATATCCCAGAGTGGACAAAATCATAATATTGCTGTATCGGGACTGTGCAATTTCAAACGCTTTTTTTTACTGCATTAATAGTTTTTCTTTGTGTGTGATAAATTGTTTAAAAAAAACATTGAAATGAAACTCATAAAAAATAATAATCAACCTTATAAAAATTTACAGTACCATTCACACAATAATATTTATGAACAAACATTCTTTAGAGATTTGAATATAAAAAATAAATACTCTTTTTACCAAACACAGAAGACGAACGTGTATGGGCTACACATTCTTAAAATTCTTTGAAACGCTGAATGAACATAAATATTGTAGATATCCATCTTGGAGCCTATTTTGTCTCATTTACGTCATTTGAATAATTGTTCTGTTTTAACTGCTTCTTTTCTCTTTTTGGACGACAAAATATTTAAGAGGTTTTATGAGCGGCGTAAATAAATAATGTAAATTGCTAAAACACGAATAATCTAAGGCAAATATTTAAGAACTTCATCAAACAGAAACCCACTGTGTGGCAAATTAAACCACCTACAGTGTACTGCATTTGGGTCTTGAGAAAGACAAGTGATGCTGATGAATTTTATCATATAATATGTAAACTTACATTAAACAATAATAATTTCAAAATCTTTTTTAAATTTGTTATTTTACACCAAAAAATGCCATCTTCTCTCTTTCCATCCTTTCACCCCAACAGGAGTATCGGTGAAACTATGCAGTTGCGGCCTCAACAGTAATTCTCCAGGTATCTCGATCCTGCGCGACCTGACTTGACTCGTGCATAGGAAAGATCTTACTTGGATGGACCAACTTGTTGGAGACCGTTCTCTTAATCTTCTACCTTCCCTGTTACTACAAGCTTTTCCATGGCATCCACTTTCCTCATAATTTGACCAAAATGTTTCAGGTACTGTCTATTAACTCTATTTGAAAGTCGGTCATTTATACTAAGCTCTTCAAGAATAGATGCATTAGTACGGTGTTCGGTCTATGATACTCTGAGGATTTCTCGATATGCCCACATCTCAAACGCATCGATTAGTCTTTTATCACCTGGTTTAATGGGCATGTTTCCGATGCGTAAGTTGCTATGGGAAATATAAGGCTGAATAGCAATCTTAACTCTGTGTTTTTTGTTGACAGTTGGATCTTTCCAGACCTTAGTGAGTTTGAACGTCGAGCTTCTTGCCAAACGACATCTTCCTTGCTAGCTGTGATAAAATAAGATTGACTGATTAAACCCAAAAAATTAAATCAGGTAATCAATAAATAAGTTCAAATTTTCTTGCCTTATTATAGGAATCCAATGGACGAAGGAGCCCATGGGGTTACAGGGATTAACCCTGGCTCTTGAAAATTTAATTTTATGGAGCATTTCACCGCAGAGAAATATGCCTTTTGTGCGTGATAGATTTACAAAAACAATGCGATGTGACTATCGCGCGTCAAAATTTTCCAAAGAGTGCCGAAATAGATCTTTACATCATGATTATCGTCAATATCGTTTTTATTTTCTTTTTCTTTGTGTTATGTTATTCCGCGAATCTTCACAGTTCTATTAATTTTTAAATTGTCTGCTTCTTTGATGCAAAAAAAAATATATTTTTTGAATTAAATATTTAATTATATAAAAACGAGCGGTAATTTTGAAAAGTTGCTGAAAATCATTTATTTATCCGCAATATGCAGTGTGGAGGCAATATCTAGAATAAAGTATCTGGATACTATATCTAGATAATTTTTCCGGCATCCTTTATCTTATTTTGATACTATTAGACGGATCTATCATCTAAGATCGTAAATACATTTTCAAAATTCACCCTGTGCTACCTATTTTCGGACATGCTAGCACAGCCCGATTTTTCTAGGCAGCTTGTTTGGGTTGAAAAGAGGCAACTATAACCTTATTGTGTTGGAATGTCTACTTAACGACTTTAAGAAATTTCTCGACGAGAAGGAAAAATATAGATAAGCTGTCTGACTAGTTTCATTTGCCAAATTTGAAACTTATTGAAACTGAATTTTTAGATGAATATGTCAAGGCAACAGAAACTATTGGGACTCGTTACTACAAGCTTTTCCATGGCATCCACTTTCCTCATAATGTGACCAAAATGTTTCAGGTACTGTCTATTAATTCTATTTGAAAGTCGGTCATTTATACTAAGCACTTCAAGAATAGATACATTAGAACGGTGTTTGGTTTATGATACTCTGAGGATTCTTCGATATGCCCACATCTCAAACGCATCGATTAGTCTTTTATCAGCTTGTTTAATGGACCATATTTCCGATGCGTAAGTTGCTCAGGGCAACAGAAACTACTGGAACTGCTATAATAAAATGTAAATATACTCCAGGGAGACGCCTTTTTGGCTTACAAATCTAGTGAAGTGAAGAAAGTCTAGCAGTTTTTCACATCCGCATGTGAGAGCGCTAAGATAAGTCTCGTGTTGGTATAGATAAATAGCAAAATGTAATGAAGATTCGTCCATTCTAATTAACATCGCGAATTTTTACGGCGATGTGCATTTAAGTCCGAAGCAGGAGTCGATGCAATGGGTCCAGAAAGGCTTTCCAGCTACAAAGAAGACAATAACTTGGCCATCGTCTGAAAAGTTGACGGCAACCGTTTTTTGGGGACTGCGAGGGAATTTTGCTTAATAAGTAAGTGGAAAAAGGGTCCACGATCAATGTAGCGTTGTTTCTTAAGTCGCAAACATATTTTTTTAAAGGAATTACACAACTCGAGACACGCTAGATTAGGTGTATTAGTGTAGATGAATAGAAAAATAACTTTTTTAAGCTTTCCAAAAGTGTTCTTCATTGCTAGATAGATAACTTAAAAAAACGAAACTTGCTTGAGTCTGAATAAGTGTGAAAATAATTTAAACAAGTTGGTAGGAATACTAATTAACTCACCCACCTTACTAGTGTGATTTCCACTATATCATATTTTTGCTAGTTATGTGGGTACTCATTAAATTATTAAAAATTATCGTAGATTCTATAAGTAGCGAAGAGGTTTATTCCTAATCGGTTATAAATTTTTAGAAAACGACGTTAGTAATTTAAAGTTAAATAATAAGCTATAATTTATTCGGTGGAAACTTTTCCTAATAATTGCTGCAATTATTTGCGACTTGAATATCATCATAAATTTTATGTGCGAATTAAATTTACATACAAATTGAATTGCAGTTTTAAGTACAGTCGCTATAAAACAAATGCGTTCAGAATGTAACGAAAAAAGTGAAATTTAATTTTATAAAAGAATAATCGCTTATACCATAAATTGTCGGATGAATTTGGTACCGGGTCGCTTCAAAAGTTAGCTGTATGGTTGGTATGGAAGTGGGGTAGGTATTCTAAGCTTAGTTTATTTATTAATTAGGAACTCG
Source organism: Pachyrhynchus sulphureomaculatus (assembly GCA_019049505.1). Taxonomy (NCBI): domain Eukaryota; kingdom Metazoa; phylum Arthropoda; class Insecta; order Coleoptera; family Curculionidae; genus Pachyrhynchus; species Pachyrhynchus sulphureomaculatus. The sequence continues at coordinate 144,502,519 of CM032449.1, read as the reverse complement.
TTAAAGCTATATACGAGGCTGGTTTGAAAAGTCCGTGCAAAAATAAAAAACTAGTTATGTGTTTGGGGTAAACCTTTTTTATTTTTCGACATAGTCTCCTTTTAGGCTTATACACTTCGTCCAACGATGTTCTAGTTTGTTGATCCCTTCCGAATAATAGGATTTGTCCAAGTCTGCAAAATATCCATTAGTGTCTGCAATCACCTCCTCGTTTGAATAAAATCTTTGTCCCGCCAGCCATTTCTTCAAATTGGGGAACAAATAGTAGTCCGAGGGAGCCAAGTCTGGAGAATAGGGGGGGATGTGAAACGAGTTGGAATCCTATTTCCATTAATTTTGCGACCACAACTGCTGAGGTGTGTGCTGGTGCGTTGTCGCGATGGAAAAGGACTTTCTTGTGGGCCAATCGCGGGCGTTTTTCTTGCAGCTCGGTTTTCAAACGGTCCAATAACGATGAATAATATTCACCTGTAACAGTTTTACCCTTTTCCAGATATTCGATGAGGATTATCCCTTGCGAATCCCAAAAGACAGTCGCCATAACCTTTCCGGCCGAAGGAACGGTCTTCGCCTTTTTTGGTGCAGATTCCCCCTTGGTAACCCATTGTTTAGATTGTTGTTTGGTCTCAGGAGTATAGTAATGTATCCATGTTTCATCCACAGTGACGAAACGACGCTTAAAGTCCTCCGGATTCTTCTGGAACAGCTGCAAACCATCCTTGCAACACTTCACACGATTCTGTTTTTGGTCAAGCGTGAGCAATCGCGGCACCCATCTTGCGGATAGCTTTCTCATGTCCAAATGTTTATGCAAAATATTATGTACCCGTTCAGTCGAGATGCCCACAGCACTAGCAATCTCACGCACCTTAACTTTTCTGTCATCCATCACCATATCATGGATTTGATCAATGATTTCTGGAGTCGTAACCTCCACAGGCCGCCCAGAACGTTCAGCGTCACTTGTGCCCATATGGCCAGTCCGAAAAATTTGAAACCACTTATAAACTGTTCTAATCGAAGGTGCAGAGTCACCATAATGTTTATCAAGCTTCTCTTTAGTCTCCTGAGGCGTTTTGCCTTTTATAAAGTAATGTTTAATCACCACACGAAATTCTTTTTCGTCCATTTCTTGAAAATCACTCGACTTCCTTGATTCACACGAATGCCAAACACAAAGAAATAGACCAATATGGCTGAAACTTGGTGTGCGTTCATTCAAGAGATGCTACTAACTAAATATGACCTCGATACGCGCCGGTGGTGCCATCTCTCGGACTTTGCACGGACTTTTCAAACCAGCCTCGTATGTCAAATTAGAAACTTATAACGCCATTGATTTAGGAGTTATTGTCACACAGTCCAGCAAATTGAGTATGGTTCTATAATTAGGATTTTTACAAAACCCGGAAAGACGCCCCATACTATCATGGCTGAGATGTTAGCAGCTTACGGAAAGAATTGCACTGGCAGGAGTTTGTTGTTCAAGGGGCATGCATTATTCAAGCAGCGCAGGGAGATAATAGAAGACGACCGTCATCCAGACCAACCTGCTGGAACCACTACCTTCGATATCATTATGCCTTATAGGCGTAGAGTAATAAATGATACTTTAGTATGTAAAACCACGATAGGGTGGTACACTAAAATTTTGTGTATTATTTACTATTTTGTATTGAGTCTACCTTATTTCTCCTCGATTTAGATAGAGTAATCCTATAATAAGATAAATTGTAGGGTCTGTTCATTGTCGACCTATCGTTAACCGGGGCAATAATGTAATCATATTCATGTATTTTTTTTTATGGGTCTAGCACACGCTGTAAATTGTACTCGGTGGGAAACACAGTCCTGGGCAAATTATTCCAAAGGGATAATGTTCTCCATATAAAAGACTTGAGAAGCGTTGTACGAGGAGTAACAAGTTGAACCTCATATGGATGTGAAGTATCAGGGAGACGTGTATTTCTAACATGCACCGCTCTGGGAGGAATTACACGAACACTTTCCATGGAAATACTTGTAGAATAGGCTCAAGTCGCCAACCGTTCTTCGATGTTCCAGCGAATCAAGGCCGCCGGTCAGTTCCGGTCTCCAATCAGACGAACAGCTCTTCTCTGAATAGAATCCAACAAATGCAATGTATCTTTGGGAGCAGATCCCCAAACATGTTAGCAGTATTCCATAGTTGGTCGAATTTGAGCTTTGTAAAGAATTAACAGTTGTTGTGGAGTGTAAAGCTTTCTGGTTCGAAATAATATTCCCAACTTTTGAGAAGCTCTCCTTGCTATGCCTGCAACATGCTCATGCCAGGACATATTTGCTTCCAAATTAACGCCCAACAAATTGAGTGAAGATGTTAGAGGAATGGAGTGTCCCGCCATAACTATGTCGGGTTCAGCAACGTTAACTTTTTTAGAAAAAACTGCCGGCTGGGTTTTTGTAGCGTTAAATTCCACTTAGTTACTGTCACCCCAAGATTTCTTCCAGATCCTTGTTAAGTTGAACAACTTGCCGCTGTCTGCGGACACTCGCCTGAGCAGCCGATGTCCGAGCTTTCAAAGTGAATGAAGCGATAAGCGTACTGTCATCTGCAAAGCTGTAGATTGGATTTCCGGTCTTTTCCAGCAGATCGTTAGTGTAAATAAGAAAGAGAGTAGGAGATAGTATCGAGCCCTGGAGCATACTGGCGTTGATAGTGAAGGTGTTAGAAAGAAATCCGTCTTCCGCCACTCGTAAGGAACGCTCACTGAGGAAACATGAGAGCCACAAACAGAACTTTTTAGACATATCATAAGAGCGTAGCTTAGCCAACAGTCCATCGTGCCAGACACGGTTGAATGCCTTGGATATGTCAAGAGCAACCGCTCGAGATTCTCCAAAGTGTTCAATTGCGTTGTCCCAGACATGTGTTACATAAGTCAGAGATGGCAACAGAAAAATAAAAAAATGTTTTAATTCAGTTGCATTTTATTATAATAATTAAAACGAAAATAAATTACGAATTGGAAAATAATTAGGTATATGAGGTTGCTGGCTATTCAAGCGGTACATACTATTAAAATAAGCTTTTTCATATTAGACTTAGAAGAAGACCTTTGATCAACATTAACAGTTTTAGGATCAATTATTTGGTCAATAAAGTTATCCAATTCCCACATTTTCTTTTCTTCTCCGATAACGTGATTTACATATTTTTCCCAGTTCTCCTTCTTCACATTACTATCGCATCACCAAATAAGTACTTGATATGCGCCATTTTAAATGTCGTATTGTTTCTTGCGATTTCACCCTTTACTTGTGCCCATATCAATTCTATCGGATTTAATTCACAACGATAAGGAGGAAGTCGCAGCACTGTTAGTAAATATTTTGAAATACGAACCATCTGCAAATACATTTAATGTAAATAAATCTCAAATTGAGACTGTCAGTACTTGGCGACATGGAGCAACATTAAAAAATAAATTAAAGCAGGTTCATCATGATTCCTTCAACAAGGTATTTATTATTTGGTTGCAACTAATTGTCATAAAATTACCCATGCACATGCACTTTAATGAGACAGCTCATTCTTTATTATGGTGCTGTTACACGAGCGCCTAAACTTAATTCAGAGATTTATTGAGCACTATATCGCAATACTTGCCAACATACAATAAATTTCTGAGCTTCTGGATGACAAATTTTATTTAATATGTTAATTAATAAATAATATAATAATATATTTAGCGTTTGCTAATATAGTACTATTGTCACCATGCATTAGATAAAATTCTAAAGAGAAGCAATAGGGACACCATCCAGAGATCAGGGGCAAATGTTAGTCAATATTGCTTTAATAATTGCATTACTAGTTATCAACACACTTCTAGCTTTGTTGCCACATCGGGAGTGCTGCAGGGATCACATTTGGGACCACTCCTTTTCAATATTTTTATAAATGATCTTACTCAGAGAGCGGGTGTTGAATACCTACTTTATGCTGATGACGTAAAGCTATATTGTAGAAACAGAGACCTGAACGACTGTATAAGACTACAGGATGGCTTTAATCTTATAAACAATTGGTGTAGTGAGAACAAACTCCTTTTGAATGTATCCAAGTGCAATGTAATCACCTTTACAAAAAAATTGAGTCCTATACAATTCAATTACAGTATGAACGGTCAGGTCCTGGAGCGATGTCAGGCGGTGTCTGATTTGGGTGTTTTGCTGGATAGTGCCTTGTCTTTTCGTGGCCATATTGCAAAGATTATGGCGGAGAGTTTTAAACTATTGGGTTTCATCATACGTAATAGTGCCGACTTTGTTGAATATGGTACTCTAAAATTGCTTTTTAATAGTTTCGTGAGATCACGGCTTGAATACTCAGTTGTTGTTTGGTGCCCCTTTTATCAGGCGCACATTCAAAATATTGAAAAAATTCAAAAAAGTGTTTTTTAAAGTACGCCAGTTTTAAACTCGTTGGAGTATATCCCGAAATAGGTTATCCCTATGAAAGGCTCTTGGATAGATTTTCGATGGAAAGTTTGTTTCGGCGTGCCTCTAACAAAGACCAAATTATATTTTTTACATAAGATAATATGAAACAAAATTGATGCAAACAAAATCTTGCAGTGTCTGCCTTTTCATGTACCTTGACCAGCGGCACGTAGTCTGCAAACTTTTAATTTACCAATCCCAAGAACAAATGTCCTAAAATTTTCTCCCCTTTTTCAAATTTGCGAGAAATATAATCAAATGCAGAACCAGCTTGATATTTTCAACTGCAGCGTGACAAAAATAAAAAAAATATAGTTTTAAAATATGTTGTTAATAAGCTATTTAATTTTAATTAGGTTTAGTACATTTCATTATGTTATTTTCCCATTCTGTAATTGGAATACTGTAGAATGTGGTAAATAAATAAATAAATAAATATACACCTGATGGGTGGGATGGATACCTGAAATTGACCTTCAAGGACTGGGAGCCTACTTCAACGGAAAAACTACCGATTCTATCTTATTGGCGCAAGATCGCGCAAAGGATTTCTTTGGCCTCTATACCCACACTACTACAATCAGCATATGACTGAATACAATTTTTAGTTTGACATTTGGCTTTCGTAAAAATAGATCAACAGATCTTCTGACTTATGTAACACACGTTTGGAAGAACGCGATTGAACACTTTGGAGAATCTCGAGCGGTTGCTCTTGACATATCCAAGGCATTCGACCGTGTTTGGCACGATGGGCTGTTGGTTAAGCTACTCTCTTATGGTATGTCTGAAAAGTTCTGTTTGTGGCTCTCATGTTTCCTCAGAGAGCGTTCTTTACGAGTGGCAGTCGACGGACCTTCACTATCAACGCCGGTATACCTCAGGGCTCCAAACTGTCTCCTACTATCTTTCTCATTTACATTAACGATCTGCTCGAAAAGACCGACAATCCAATCTACAGCTTTGCAGATGACAGTACGCTTATCTCTTCATTCACTTTGAAAGCTCGGATATCCGCTACTCAGACAAATATCCGCAGACAGCAGGAAGTCATTCAACTTAACAACAAGAAATTCTATCTTCGGGTGACGGTAACCAAGTGGAATTTAACGCTACAAAAACCCTGGCGGCAGTTTTTTCTAAAAAAGTTAACGTTGCTGAACCCGACATAGTTATGTCGGGGCACTCCATTCCTTTAACATCCTCACTCAATTTGTTGGGCGTTAATTTGGGAGCAAATATGTCCTGGCATGAACATGTTGCAGGCATAGCACGAAGAGCTTCTCAAAAGTTGGGAATATTATTTCGAACCAGAAAGCTTTACATTCCACAACAACTGTCAATTCTTTACAAAGCTCAAATTCGACCAACTATGGAATACTGCTCTCATGTTTGGGGCTCCGCTCCCAAACATACACTGCATTTGTTAGATTCTATTCAGAGAAGAGCTGTTCGTCTGATTGGAGATCCGGAACTGACCGGCGGCCTTGATTCGCTGGAACATCGAAGAACGGTTGGCGACTTGAGCCTATTTTACAAGTATTTTCATGTGTGTTCGAAGGATGTGGCAGGCTTAATTCCTCCCAGAGCGGTGCATGTTAGAAGTACACGTCGCGCTAATACTTCACATCCGTATGAGGTTCAGCTTGTTACTCGCTTTTCAAGCAGTTTTTTATATGGAGAACATCATCCCTTTGGAATAATTTGCCCAGGACTATGTTTCCCACCGAGTACAATTTACAGCGATTCAAGAACAACGTGAATCGCTTTCTCCGCACACGTGTCGCTCCTGTAGCGCTTTAGGGACTTCCCTGCAGCACGTGTGCTGGTCCCATAAAAAAAAATAATCGTGATTGCAGTATACCATACAGATTGTAAAGTGATGTCATCCAGGATTTGTGAGTTAAAATTGGAAGCGTCTAAAATTTCTTCAGAATATTCGTATTTTATTTTGAACCATTGACACTATTTAACAACCTAGTTCATGACGTATTTTGCTTTACTTAGAGCTCGTCAGCCAATCAAGGCAGCAGCAAGGAATCAAGAAACATCTTTCAATAATACTAATCAACGGACATCAGTGCCATCGGACGTGAAACTGTTGAAAATTTTAATCTAAGAGCAAACCTTACTACTATTGCTGTAGGGAAATATGACACTACTATCACTATTAATTATAATTAGTATTACTACACAAAATATAGGTATCGTTACAGAAAGACAAACAGGAGAATGAAGCAGGCTGGCTACCGCTGGCAAGTTAAAGTGTGTCTCGTCCAACTGTTCAGAGATGCCGCGCAAATATCAACATTAAATGAAGTACAGGGTCTATCTATGTAATCATTCTAGACTGACAGAAACAAGTCGCAATTATAAATAGGCAGCGGAACACCCCCATGGCCACTTTCAGCTACAGGGCTCCCGCATCCAATGGACAAACACCATCAAGTACCTGGGCACTTAGTGCCGATAAATAGCTCGTCTGGAAGAACCAGGTTAGCAGTGCCACCAGGAAAGCGAAATAACTGTTAGGCAAATTATATCCAATTATAAGTCGCTCTTGTCCACCAGAACCAAGCTAATAAATAGTATACAACACCATTGTGAAGGCTGGTCTTACCTACGCCTGCCCCACATGGTGCCAGCTTCCCAAGACAAGAAGAGCGCAACTCCAAGCAAAGCAGAACAAAGCCCATGGGAGCCCCATGGTCCATGAGAAACAACCGACTACATAGAGACCTCGGTGTGCCAACCATAAAAGCACACATGAGGAAAAACCAAACAAAGTTCCCGGTCAAGGGGTTCCGATACCCCAACCCAATCATCGTGGACGCCTTCTTAATCAACTCGCATGCCCATCACAAATACCCGAGATCCGCAGACTCGCTCTCTGATGAAGACTATGACCCCCCACCGACCATGACAGAAGGTTGTAAAGCTAGGTTAAGTTAGCATAAGTCCTAGGTTAAGCTAGATCAGGTCACAATCATGTAAAATACGCACATTTCCTAAGTTGGTATAGGATCACTATTGCAAATGTTTAGGTTAAGTTAGAATAAGTAATCTTTCATACCATGTAGTAACAACGATCATTAATATAAGTAAGAGGCTATGCCTTTCTTGTAAGTCAATAAAGACAATGACGATGACAATTATAAATAAAAATAACAATGTTTCTAATGAAACGAAAATCGGGATATTCTGTAAAGATAGCATCAAAGATACCTTTTGCGCCAGCAAATAATGCAGAGAAATATGTAGTTGTTAGTGGATGAAGACTGTCAGTAAGTTTTGCTTTTGAATGGAAGGTACAGGAGTTCAAAGGTAAAAGGTAGACTGCACGCCAAGGTTGTCCAATATTTTAGACCTTCCGTATTTTTAACGTAAATGTAAAACTTACTAACGGTGTTTTTCCTTTATGCCCCTACATATTTCTCTGCCTACAATTTATATTATTCGATGAATGAAACAAATGGTTAGTTCATATTAGGAAATATGAATGTTTTGAATAACCAAATATTTCATAAATGAATACGAACCACCAACGCGGCTGTCTGCAGAGGAGTGACAAACCTTCCTTCAGTAGTACATGCTATTTGATAATGTTGACATTTAAAAAAGGTAAGTTTTTTTCGAATATTTTGTTGTATAAAATATGAAAAATAGTTCGTTTGATCATAGATTCCCTTTTTATTATTAACGCAACAGTACTAAGTTTTCATTGTAATTATTATTTAATAATCTTTATTAAGAACTTTAGTTTTAATGTATTTTTCTAATAATCATCATTAATCAATAAAAAGCCAATAATGAAAAATATAAATTATTTTTATTAATAATATTTTAGAAACAGCTACTGGCTTATTGCTAATCAATCGACTTTTTTTAATACTTCTGATATTGTCTTTACTTTCAGAACCCTAGAATTAACATAAATTTGAAGCAGCCACCTCTGTTCTTTAAAATTTTGTGTATTTAGACTTATGGATTAACGAACAAATTTAGACGGAGACATAGCCCTTTGGACCATCTTTAAATAATTAGATTACTAGTGGAAAAAGCAAATGAATATAAGGTCACCTTATGGATAGCAATGATTGATTACGAAAAAACATTCGATTCGGTAGAGATATGGACAGCTGTTAATGCCTCAAGTAACAGCAGAGTTGATGAAAGATACACAACTCTTCTTGGATACACATATAAAAATGCCACATCACAAATAATGCTTGAAGAAAAAACAAATAAAATCAAAATTAATAGAAGAATTAGACAAAACGACTCGATATCCCCAAAGTTGTTCATGTTGATTTTAGAACACATGTTTAAATCGTTAAAATGGGAAAATAAAGTAATACTAATGGACGGTGAACGATTAAATCACTTAAGGTTTGCAGATGATGTCACTCTGATCTCTATCACAAAAGAAGAATTACAAGAAATGCTGATGAAATTAAATAACAAGTCTCGAGAAATAAGTCTAAAAATAAACTTCACCAAAACCAAATATTTGAACAATGAAAGTGAAGATAAGAGCCCGGAAAGGAAAGGAAGGTGAAAGAATAGGAAAAGTGCAAACATTCATATATTTAGGACAAGAAATAGAAATATAAAAAAATAATTTAAAGGTTGACTTGGATAGAAAAGTCTCGTTAGCTTGGACTGCGTTCGGAAGATTACAATCTACATTTATATTGGACATCTCAAATACAATAAAAGCCTGAGTATTCGATCAATATGCACCGGTGGTATTATACATATGGCACTCCAAAGTCGGCTTTAAATAAAAGTATAATAAATAAACTCTAGGTAATTCAAAGAGTAATGGAGAGAAGAAAGCTAAATATTATACCCCGAGATCGTATTCCTAACATCGAGATACGAAGAAGATCAAAGGTGACAGATGTAATACAACGAATATGTATATTAAGGTAGAAGTGGGTGGGGCATATCCCAAGGAAGAATGATAGCAAATGGAGACGCCGTATAATTGAATGGAGGCTTAGAGAACACAAAAGATGCAGAGGTAGACTACAGATAAGATGGACGGATGGCATAAAACGATTAGCGGGGCACGATTGGATGCAAAAAGTAAACAACAGAGGTCAATTTGGGAAGGCTTACATCCGACTATGGAACAAATAAGTAAATGATGATGATGATGATAAATAATGATACTTAAAATGTGTTCATTATTAAATTGCAAACTAAGAAAAAAAATCTCATAACGCTTTTGAATCTATATTATTACGTCTAATTGAAATATATCGCTAAAAAACTGTAGGTACCTTTTGTGTTTCAAGTATTAGACGTATACCAAATTTGAAATCGATACTCCGTTTTGCTCGAAAGTTATCGTGGCAAGAAAGACTGACAGACAGATCGAATAAAACAGAAAGCGAAGTTTCTCGCGATCTAAGGTTTTTGAAACGTGAAGAAATACAAAAAAATCGGAGAGTGATTTTGTTATGACTACAATATTTCCCTTTAGCAGGGGCAATAAATATTAATTATATTTTTACAAGGTTAAAGAAAAACAAAAACTTCGAAAGGCAAAAAAATTCGGCATTTTTGCATACAGTTTTAATTTCAAAGAAATCGTGCGCCAACACATAATTTCCAACAAATATATCCCGTTTATTTTCAACCATTTTGTTTCGCGTTGTTTCTATTTCACTCGTCATATCATTCGTATTCATATTTGGGGGATTATGTCTCGTACAATGACATGTAATATTCTATTCTGCTTTGTGGCAGTTATCCCGTCTGTTCGTGTTTGTCTCTAGATTCCCACTTTGATTGCGTTTGTGTATGTTGAATTCCGAATGCCAAAACACAAACATCCCTTTCTCTTTACACAAAATTCATAATCAGAATTTCTGAGTTTACTTTACTTTATTATAATATGTATATTATGTAGGAAGCACATAGATCCGCCAGTGTGCTTAAATGAAGTGTATTCATGTGTATTATTTGAAATTCTGTGCAAAGAGGAATAATACAAGTAGTTGCAAATGAGTATACAAAGCTTTGAAGCTATATTTTTGCAAAGCTGAACTTCAGATGTTGTTTATTAAACTGTGTTTATTTATTATTTCAGAGGAAGCTGATATGCTATATAAATCAAGCTATATGTTAAACACAAAAATATTTTTAACGAAAAATATGACAATTATCGTTGCATATAGACAATTTGGTAACAGGATGTTGTCCTCACTAAAACAACTTCCTTCGTAAATTCTTCTATCAATTCTTTCTTTTAATCTGACACGTAGGCTGAAAGGTTTTTGATTTGACACATAGATGTCGCCCAAAAAATCCATATGTACCACCCTTCGATATTTCGATGATTAGTTTACAAGTTACATTGCTTTTAGTGACGCTACTGTTGATATTCTTAAAAAAAGGAAAAAAATCGAAATTCGTGTGTTGATTAAACACTGTCTTTTGATGGGAAAAAATACCGTTCAAGAAAAGCAATGGCTTGACAAGTGTTACGGGGACTCTGCCCCTGGAAAATCACTCATCATTTACTGGTATGCAGAATTTAAACGCGGTCGTAAAGATACAAATGATGCTAAACGATCTGGACGCCCAAATGAGGTGGTTACACCGGAAAATATCAAAAAAATCCACAAAATTTTTTTGGATGACCGTAAAGTGAAATTGCGTGAGATACCTGACACCCTAGAGATATCGAAAGAACATGTTGGTCATATTTTGCATGAACATTTGGGCATGAGAAAGCTTTGTGCGAAATGGGTACCGCGTTTGCTCACAGTGGACTAGAACCAACAACGTGTTGATGATTCTGAGCGCTGTTTGGACCTGTTTAAGTGCAATAAAAAGGATTTTTTTATTCGATATGTAACAATGGATGAAAAGTGGATCCACAACTACACACCGGAATCAATTCGCAGTCAGCTGAGTGGACAGCAGCCGGTGAAAGCCGCTCGAAGCGACCAAAGACACAACAGTCGGCTGGGAAGGTTTTGGCTTCTGTATTTTGGGATGCGCATGGAATAATTTTCATCGACTATGTTAAGAAGGGGAAAACCATCAATAAAGAATATTATATAAAGTTATTGGTGCGTTTGAAGGCAGAAATCGTAAAGAAACGGCCCCAAATGAACAAGAAAAATGTGCTCTTTCATCAAGACAATGCACCCTGTCACATGTCAATGGTTACGATGGCAAAATTGTATGAATTGAAGTTCGAATTGCTTCCTCATCCACCGTATTCTCCAGATTTGGCTCCCAGTGATTATTGTCTATTCATAGACCTCAAAAAAAATTCTCGCGGGAAAGAGATTTTGCTCTAATAAAGAAGTTATCGCCGAAACTGAGGCCTATTTTGAAGGCAAGGACAAATCCTTTTGCAAGAAACGTATAGAAATGTTAGCGTTGGACTGATTGTATTGCTCTTGAAGGAGACTATATTGATGAATAAAGTTAAATTTTGCAAAAAAAATGTGTTTTAAGTAGCTAGACCAAAAACTTTTCAACCTATGTGTTATTTTATAGATATTTTTATTTTAAACCGAGATCAATTCCAAAGAATTTGACCTTTTATTAGAAACTACAGACATACTAATTATAATTCTTCAAATTATTTATTTCGATTAATATATGCTCCAGGTGCTTTGTTTGATACATCGTTTGGCATGATTTAGAGAAACCGTTTATAACTGTGATTTTCTAAAGTGTTCGTATAGAATCAGATTTTGCAAGTGGCTTTTATAGTAAAATAATGTGCACTATAAGAGGTAGCCAATACACTAGTTAGAAACTTTCGTTTTAATGTATTTTTAATAATCGTCATTAATCAATAAAAAGCCAATAATGAAAAATATAAATTATTTTTATTAATAATAATTTTTAGAAACAGTTACTGGCTTATTGCTAATCAAGAAAAGTAAAAATACGACTTTTTTAATGCTTCTGACACTGTCTTTACTCCCAGAACCCCAGAATTAACTTAAATTTGAAGCAACCACCTCACTTCTTTAAACTCTTGTATATTTAGTTATCGGTACCATACAAAATTCCCACTAGAATCATAACATATAGATTAACGAACAAATTAGCCAGTTATTAACTACGGGAATAAGCAGGATTTAGACGAGGATACCGTACTTTGGAAAATCTTTGAACAATTGGATTATTAGTGGAAAAAGTAAATGAATGTAAGGTCATCTTGTGGATAGCAGTGGTTGAACTATAAAAAAGCATTTGATTCGGTAGAGATATGGGTAGTCCTTAACACTTTAAGTAATAGCAGAGTCGATGAAATACACAAAATTACACGTCCCGGAGCATTTATACATCGTTTGGCACGATTAAGAGAAACCGTTTATATTTGTGATTCTTTAAAGTGCTATAATAAAGTCAGATTTTGCAAGTGGCTTTTAGAGAGTGAGCCTTAGAGAATATCTTGCATATGAACGGTGCAGCCATCTTAGATCTGAACGATAAAACTAAACGAGAAGTTCATGAAAGACAGGAACAAAGCACCAGGATGAGGAGCTTAAGGATATCACAAGGCCTAAATCTGAATTGTCCAGGTCTCTGCTAAAATCATACAGAAAAAACTGAAGAGGATAACACCTAAACTGACACGTATCGGGGTCAAAGACTATCCAGATTGCAGATGGTTTTTGGTAGAAGAGAGAAGGCAGCAACTCATCTAGTTATATCTTGCCCAATAATCAGACAAACAAGACAAACTCACCTAAGATCTCCAATAATTTTGGCTCAGGAAAATATTAAGGGTATTCAGTCTATAAGCCCCTCCACAACTCTAAAGCAAGGCAGGTGCACGACAGGCTCTCTAAAGGTCTAAGCGGATTAGGTGTTCAAGGTACCTGTTAGCTCTATCTGTAATATCAAGTAATGGTCACTGATAAAATTTTCAACAATGATTTTCAATAAATTTATGGATTGGTTTGTAAACGACATATGAAGTACCTGATAATTCAATATTTTAGACGCCATTATTTAAATATGGATTTTCACACTAAAATCACCAGCCTGTAGTCTTCGTAATTTGTATCTCTGGTATTACATAGAAAGTTTTTACTGAAATTAAATTAATATACCATGGATCATTTGAGGTCACTAACCACATACGTCAGCGACGTTTATGTGGAACCAACAGGGTAAGATTTATCTAGGTCGTATGAACGATATTTTGAAGGTAGTTTCTATAAGTAATTAGTGTTCCGTACGAAACACTTATAAAATGACTTCGGTGTCTGTCTGTCTGTCTGATTTTCTCCGAAACTATTTGTCATAGAAAGTTACAATTTGGTAATAATATAGGAATTGATGGCCTCATCAGAGCCGTGTAGTTTTGAAAGTTAAATTTTGACTTAAGGAGTTAGTTTTGGGGGGTGAAATCGGAAGTGAAAAAAAAAATTTACTAGGTAATCGAGTGTGGTGTCAAATAAAAGCTTGTGAAAACACGGGTAAAATATATATATATATATATATATATATATATATATATATATATATATATATATATATATATATATATATATATATATATATAATGTAATACTTGCGCACACTTTTCTTCGTATTATTTTCAAAATATTGCTGCCCTCCTTCCTTATCTCGAAAAGTACTGATCGAAAAATTTTGAAAAAATTCTGGAATATTCTTCAAGGGGTGTAGACTGAACAAAAATTTATCATGACTGCATTATCTTTAATAATTTATCTGGTATATAAAAAAAAAAAAACATCAGATCATCAGTTTTCAGTAAAGATTGGATTTGTTGAAAACTCATTTGGGGTGTGTTTTGTGAAGTCACTGACCATTTTATACCTCCGTAACAAAATTTTTTATTTTAAAAGCAATCCACGTACGGAATACTAATTGCGCAAGTTCAACTTGCACTTGACCGGTTATTTTTTCTTAAATACAGTTTCATATGTTATATAATTCCAAATGAATTTATTTACTGTACTGTACTAGGGAAAATAGATTCCTCATCTTTACATTTACGTCAGCCAGACTAGCAAAATAGTATGTATTTGGAGAGTTAAATTACTATTTGAGTTCCAGTTTTTTAAAAGTATTTTGAGCATTAATAACATAAAGTTATTTATACTCCTGAACAATATTAAATAAAATTGGTAACGCAAGTGATATTTTCGTGTACTTAAGGGGTTACATACACCTCGAATTTTAAAAAATTCGATTTTTTTAACGGATTTTTATTTTCTATACTTCTAAGAACAATTCAAAAATTTTTTTTAAGAAAATTCCATCCCATTACAAAGTTATAGTATTAAATGTGACCTGGCGTCGGAGTGGGGCCGCTACCTATTTTCAGACACTGTTTACAATATTACTCAGTCAATTTTTAATATTTTTTTTTCAACCCTTTTTTTTAAATCCTAATAATTACTTTTTCTACGAAATTTCAAGAGGTTTTTTCAATTTTTCTAATAGACAAATTTTTATAAATAATTAAACATAAATTTTTTGGTCGAAAATTGCATACTAAAGTCTGAAACACCGTAAATTTTTTATTTTTGAAAAAAAAAAAACCCTTCGAAAATTTTTAACTAATACGTTATGTTACAAGACTAATTTTTATTTTTGCAGATTAGATTATTTTTTGTGAAGTTATTCTGCAGACAAGGAGACGTCAGAGTCTTCATCAGTGATCCGTTTAACTCGATAAAAAATAATGTTAACGTTTAAAACATGTTTTAAAAAAAATGTTATTATAATTTGAAGTACAATAAAAATATATAATCGCCATTCTTTTGTATTATTTACTTAATAACCTTTATTTTTTTTTAAAATATACATACTTTTTGCAGCATGGAGGTGTATGTAAAGAAAGTAAGTGATTCTTCTATACTTTTAATGTCTTCTAGAATAATTATGGAACAATAATAAGTCTATAAGTCCTAAAAATACAGTACATTGATTTACCCAGATTTTCCCTCGTTCAATAATAAATTTTGATTTTGACATTTTCACGCTAAAGGATAACTCTATTCTAGCATCATATATATATATATATATATATATATATATATATATATATATATATATATATATATATATATATATGTATATATATATTTATATATATATGTATATATATATGTATATATATATATATATATATATATATATATATATATATATATATATATATATATATATATATATACATGCATGCAGCGAGTTTCGGTGAATTCCCTAGATCAAGTCGCACGTCATCGAACACAGGGAGTGGCAAGTTCGTTATAAACGGACACAAAACTTCCAAATTTAGTTTGCTTTATCCGAAAATTTGTTGTAACCGAGTTCGTTATACGCAGTCTGCATATATATATATATATATATATATATATATATATATATATATATATATATATATATATATATAGAGTGCAGTCTGCGTATAACGAACTCGGTTACAATGAATTTTTGGATAAAGCGAACCAAATTTGGAAGTTTTGTGTCCGTTTATAACGAACTTGCCACTCCCTGTGCTCGATGACACGCGACTTGATCTAGGAAATTCACCGAAACTCGCTGGGAATCCCGATTCTACTTGTTTCCGTCGCGTCGCCAGTTCCAGCAGTATTATTTTTAATTCACTTTGTTGTATTATGCGGTTTCAATGCATATTTGATCAAAGTAGCAAAGTCAATATTTAAGTTTTTATTTTAAAATGAGTACACAAAAACGCAAAGCGTTTACTTTAAAAGAGAAACACGATATTATAAGGAACATAGAAAATGGAGTTAAACAAAGTGATGTTTGCAAACAGTTGAATTTAACTAAATCTACGATTTCTACCATATGGAAGAAGAGGCAAGAAATCTTATCAATCTATGATAAAAGAAACTCTAGTTGTAAAAAAGTAAGAAAATCTACACATGACCAAGTCGATAAAGGGCTCCTTAAATGGTTTAGTCAAAGACAACATGAACTGGTTCCTATTACCGGCTATACTTTACAAGAGAAAGCTAGTGAATTGGGAAGGAAAATAGAGAACACCGAGGTTAACTGTTCTAGAAGTTGGATTGAACGATTTAAAAAGAGACATAATACTAGTATGGCTAAGATAGTAGGAGAAACTGCAGGAGTGGATATGACTGTTGTTGATCAGTGGTTGGCCAATGTATGGCCGGAAATTCCAGAAAGTTATGAATATGTGGACATTTTGAATGCGTATGAAACGGGTTTGTTTTACAAGATGACGCCTGATAAGACATTCAGGTTTGTCGGAGAGAATTGTGCTGGTGGAAAATTATCAAAAATTATCAAGGATTACTGTGTTGGTAACTGCATATATATCTGGGACAGAGAAAAGAAAATTGTTGAAGGTAGAAAAGTCCGCCAATACCAGGTGTTTTAAAAACAAACATTTAGCAGTAAAGTACAAATCAAACAGTAAAGCCTGGATGACATCAGAAATTTTTAAAAACGAACTAGTCGAATGGGACAAAGAACTAAAATTCACGAACAGAAAAATATTACTTTTGATTAACTGTCCAACGCACCCTGAAGTTGATCTACATCAAATAAAATTGGTTTTTATGCCTCCGAACAAAAGTGCAAGTGTGATACATTCTTTAAAATGACATTATAGAAAAATTTTACTTATGAAAATGTTAGAGACGATCGATAAAGGTTTTTTTTGTAACTCTCTTGGACGTTATAAACTTTATCCATATAGCTTGGCTAAGAGTCAGTAGAGAAACCATTGCAAACTGTTTTAAGCAAGGCGGATTTTTAAGGAAGGAATGTAGATATGACTCAGATGATGAGTTACCGTTGACTCAGTTGATTCAAAAACATTGAGAAGATCCTACTGAATGTCTAGACTTTCTTTACGATGCTGACATTCAACAAAGTACAGTAGAAATCGAGATTAAAAAGATGTTTAATCACTTTAATTTTGAAGAATACGTATGTGCTGATAATGAATTAATGACGAGATAAATATTAACTGATGATCAAATTGTGACATCAGTGACTTCTGGAAAGATTTTAAGCGATAATAACAATGAAGACGAGCTTGGAGAAGGATATAATATTTATGTTCCATCCATTTCAGAAATGACTAAGAAAAATGACTGAAACTCGCAATTTTTAGAATCTCGTGAAGTTCCTGAACATATATGGAGTAGTTTTTGTGACCCTGACAATTATATAAACACCATTTCTTTTTCGGGTAAAATTGTACAAACAAAAATTACTGATTTTATTGTATAAACTACGTATTTTAATGTTTCCGTTTATACTCGTATATGTATCAACATACATAATAATAACTTTAGTGTGACTTGTTTTATTTTCTTTTGAACGTTTTCTTTTAATTTCATAATTATTATTATTCATTTTTCTAAATATTAACCCCTAATCTAAACAAAAAACTAGTGAAAAATGATATTAGATTTTGTTTACTGTTTGTAACGAACTTCGGATATAGCGAATCATTTTTAGTAATTTTTTGGAGTTCGTTATAAACGGACTTCGCTGTATATATATATATATATATATAATATATATATATATATATATATATATATATATATATAAAAGTTAACACCAAACTTTTAAACGATAGTAACTTTATCGTGATATATTAATGATACATTAATGATATATTCGAATTAACTCTCACCTTGAAGTAATATCGCTCAAACACTGTAGGGCCCTTTGTTGTATGTACACAAATTTGAAATTGATATAACGTACCACCAAACAGACACACAGACACACCTTGACACGTAAAGAGAATCAAATTCCCAAAGTAAAAAGATATTTGAATTAATATTTTCTTTCATTGTTTACTTTTTACTGATTACTTACTAAAGATTGTTTAAAAAAAAAAGACATTTTAAAAGAAAGTTTTTATCAAAGATCAATAAATGGTAATACAGATTTTTCTGCTAAGCAAGTAAAAGCTAAAAAGCAGAAAGCTTTTTCGTTAATGATAAAAAGGTGAATAATTCCCTTCGCCCCACAAAACGTTTTGATGTTCTCCGACGCCGAATAAAATAAAATACCGTCAATTCTAATATTCAAACAGAGAAGCGGGACGGATGGATATGCGGATTGGCTCTAACTCTTAAACAAATAACGCTACATCAGAAGGCAGGACTTTGATTTTCATTACTTAATTACACAGAAACGGGATAAATCGACAGAGGGCAGCACGGTCGCGATCCTTTGATAGAATCAGTCTGTTCACAGAAACTTCTCCTGAAATCAGCGAGGGCATAAGCTAATGATAATACGTTTACGTACAATTACTTCTTGTGTAAATTAAACTTCGCTTCTCAAAGGTAAGTTCGAACTTGTAATTAAGATATAGCGGAACGTCGTAACTGCTGTTTAGAGCAAGATTCGTAACTTTGCAAACCACAAAAGGTTATTGATTAATTTAGAAATAATTAGCAATAAAAAGTAATGAGTATTTCTACCCGATTACTTAAGCATGAGAGAGTGATGTTTTTTACTATTAGGTACGTAGTATATCCAAAAAGCTCCTGCAGTTGATTCAAGAAAGGGTCGAAGGTGAACTAGGGCCTATTCATGCAGCCGTTTAATATAAGGGCTACCTTTTAAGTTTTTCCAAAAACAATGAAAGAAAAAAAAAATTTTTGGTACCAGTTGTTTTATTGTTTCTCAAAATATTCGCCTTAAAGATTTATACACTTTTGCATGTGTTCGAACCAATTCTCGAAATATTTTTTCCACTCTGAAGTTTGTCCTCAAAAACATGGTTTTGGAAGGATCCAACAGCTTCTTGAAGTGAAAATCGCTGTCCACCCATTTTTTGAGTTTCGGGAACAAGAAGAAGTAGTAAGGCGATAAATCAGCGAGTACGAGACACTGCACAGCATTAACGCAGGGCAATGAGATATTGATTTGATGTTTTTCTCCGTCAAATAATCCATTGTTTGACGTGCTATGTGAGAGCTGGCATTGTCATGATGAAGAATGATGCGACAATTTCAATTGTTTTTTTTCTCTGATTTCATCGATAACAGTTATTGTTGCTTAGTTGTCGGCTCGTATGAATAAATCCAAGTTTCGTGTCCTGTTTACACGACCCTGTTTTTGAGTTTCGGTCAAATCATGCGGAATC
This sequence comes from Pachyrhynchus sulphureomaculatus, assembly GCA_019049505.1. Taxonomy (NCBI): domain Eukaryota; kingdom Metazoa; phylum Arthropoda; class Insecta; order Coleoptera; family Curculionidae; genus Pachyrhynchus; species Pachyrhynchus sulphureomaculatus. The sequence goes on along the minus strand of CM032449.1, from coordinate 144,482,898 downwards.
CATCGGGAATCTTTTTCACGGCTAAATGTTCATGCAAAATCAAATATACTGCAGTCTTCGATATGCCTAAGGATGCCTCTATGTCACGGTAAGTTACATGCCGATCTTTTTCAATCATGTTGCACACAGCATCGATGTTTTTTTGGAACAACAACCGATTTTGGTCGATCTTCACAAAATTCATCGCTAACGGAAGCACGACCATGACGAAATTCAGCAAATCAATTGTAAACAGTTTTTTCTGATGGTCACTCATTACCAAAAGTTGAACGAAGCGATTCGAGGCATTGCTGTAGAGTTAGGCTTTTACCGAAATCGTAAAAAATCATCCAACGAAAATCTTCACTTGAAATTTCCATTTGCTCACAAAATTGTTTTTTTTTAAACCCTCACTATAACAAACTACTAACAATAACAAATATCAAATTTTACAACAATAGTAATCTCATGTCTCAATAGCTCCATCTAGTGATCGTTAGTAAAAACTTAAAAGGCGGCCCTCGTATGACCTTGACCGCTCTAAGATAAGACTGAACTTCGTTCATTTGTTTTCTTGAAACTACTTATCCGACAAATGTGTCAAAATAGAGAAACATCTGAACAATTAATTAATGTTAAGTTTCTTGTAAAAATGTGCAAGAATGGTCCTAAAAATTGACAAAATATTGCTTTAGGTTTCTGAAGAGAATGCCTAAAAAGAAAGGACTATTTTTGAGTACATCCAGCGTCTTCGAGGAGGCTGTGAAGATCCCGATAGCGACGAAAAAGTAGGATGTTTTTTCGCTTCGATTAGTCTGTTAATCCTGTGCAGTGTCTCGTACTCACTGACTCCCGATTGATAGATATAATCCAAGTTTGTTTGAAAAAGTCGTCCATTCACATGATTTTTACATAACATAATATAAAAGTTTTGCGCTGAGATTGTGCTAAAACTGTTCACTCCTGAGCAAAAGTTAACGCGATGAATTGGTGAATCGCAGGTGAGGGATCGTGGATTTACGAGTATAACAAAATCAAAAAAATCATGGACTGCAAAACAAAACTGAAAGCTATGTTAATCGCTTTTTTTGACTATCATTAAATTGTGCATCATAAATTCGTATTCGTGGAATTTTGGGAGTGAAGACGATGGATTCTTCACCACGATCAAGCCACCGCGTACCCCTCTCTTTTACTCGGCAGATTTAACATTCGATTATTTCTTGTTTGCCAAATGCTAAGTAGTTTCCTTATGAGCACAGCACAAGTGCTGCAGGGAAATCACTAAAGCGCTACAGGAACGACGCGTTTGTGGAATAAGCGATCCACGTTGGTCTTGAATCGAGGTAAATTGTGTTCGGTGGAAAACACAGTCCCGTTTGAACAGATGTTGCTCGAGGAATGATAAGCTGAACCTCAGACGGATGTGAAGTATTAGTGCGACGTGTATTCCTAACATACATATCATATACCGCTCTGGGAGGTAAGCGAGCTACATCCATGAAAATACTTGTAAAATAGACTTAAGTCGACATCACTATGTCGAGTTCAGCAATGTTAACTTTTCTAGAAAAAACTGCCGCCTGGGTTTTTGTAGCGTTATATTCGACTTGGTTACTGTCACCCCAAGATGGAATATCATCTAGGTCTTTCTTAAGTTAAACCATTGTCTGCAGACATTTGCATGAGTAGCAGATGTTTGAGCACGTAAAGTGAATGAAGAAATAAGCGTACTGTCATCTTAAAGCTGTAGAATGGACTCCTAGTTCCTTCCGGCGGATCGTAAATGAAAAAGAGAAGAAAGTATGGAGCTTTGGGGCACACTGGCGTTGATAGTGAAGGTATTAGAAAGAAATCCGTCGATTGCCACTCGCGAAGGACGCTCTCTGAAGAGATAAGTTTTAAAAGAGCCATCAGGAATGAAAACCGAGGTGAAACAAATTTATTGTATCTGATGGCGAGTATTTTGAAGAAGACAACATTGATATATTTGAAAGTTTGTTCTCCTGAAAATGAAACTGCTCTTTGAATGCAAGAAAAAGCATGGGGCTATCAGGGTGTTTAAACTACCCAGTCTTAACAGCAACTCCTCACCACGTCACAGTTGATTAGCAAAAATGCAAGTTATCGAGACCACCATTCACGGCGCAGCTCACTGGTAAAGGAATAAATGGCATTCCGGCGGGAAAGCGGGAGATACTTCAATTCACACAAAAAATAATGCTGAGTTAAAGTTCTGCAAACCTAAGGATGAATAGTAGGGTACGAGTGAGGCTTGCAGTTACCTCCCCATAGTAAACTCTCGGTTGATTTACTTTAAGGCAAGCAGAGAGATGCACACTTCTTTAAGAACACGCTTTTGGTAGTTAATAACTTTCGTAAAGCTGTCTACTGAACTTTAGGAAGTGTAAATATAGAGTTGGTGTAGCAATTAATAAATTCTCCATCCAAATCTTCAAACTCTCACCAAAAGCGTTGCACCAGAGAAAGGCGAAATGGCGAAAGAAGGTAATGCATTGCCGGGTGTGAGTGCCCAAACTATAAAAAATGGCCACTAATTTTACACTATCAGTTCAACGAAAAAGACTTTATATTATTATAGACGATTACAGATAAACTCAACAACGATTATAAATCATGCCACCAGGGAGCATAAAAGCTGCTGATTTTATAACCGCAATATACCTTTTACGATTTTTTGTGATCCTATATCGATGCCGGTTCAAACGATCATCGAGATATTATTTCTTGTCGTTGAGTAACGTTCGATACGTTGTAAAACTTCTTATGAAATGTTTGCTGCATGATTCGCGTCGGTACTTTTACCATCTTTTAACATTCATTTTACGACCCTTCTTAGCAAGCGGTGCTATTGAATTTAATACTTTTAAGGTTAAAGCTCACTTTAAATCAAATTTTACATTGTAAATTAAACAGAAGATGTTGAAAGGTTTTATTCAAATTCTTTTATTGTTGTTATAATAATTATTATATTTAATAGCTGTATGTGTTATAAGTGTTGAAAAGACTTGCTTTGTTAAATGGTAATAGGTAGAGACCGGATTATGTGCATTTGCATATTTTCATATGCATTTGCATATTTAGACCATTCTCACCGATTATTGCATATTTTACCAAAAATCTAGTAATGATGCATATTTTCCCTATATTTACAATATTTCTCGGTATTACTAGGCAATTGAATTGCTCAGGGTATTGTTAATGTCGCTGTCTGGAACCGATCTTATCGCCGAGACATTACCTGCAATAGTCTAAACATCGATTAGGTTATAGTGCCAAGGGAATACTCAAAATTACGACGGTATTTTTATTCCTTTGTTTCTTGGTCGGGATATTAAGTGATAAGTAGTTAGTTTCTAAGAATATTTGTTTGAGTGTGGATCAAATAAACAATTTTCTCGAAGACGAATTTTTATTTTTAAAACAAGATATCAGTTTTAACATTATTGTTGACGCGCTTGGATTAGTGTAGTCTTTTTGCAATTTTTAACGTGTTGTGTTAAAGTTTAACGTGTACCATGCCACCCGCAAAAAAAGTGTCTCTTCGTGGGTAGCTGATTATCCTGGAACATTTATATACGACGGAAATGTTTTATATTGTCGAGTTTGCGAGAAAAATGTTTCGTGCACAAAAAAGTTTTAAATTGACCAGCATGTCAAGACAAGTCTTCATATCGCAGGATTGCAAAAAAGGCCCACGACAACAACTTATAACAGCAGCAAGTAGCAGTGATTCCACTTCTATAGACAAACAAAAAACCACTTTAGCATGGATTTATGTGAAGCATTGCTTGCAAGTAATATTCCTCTCCACAAAACTTACAAATCCCACATTCAAAGATTTTCTGCGAAAATATTGCTTGAATCAAAAAAATACCAGACGAATTAACACTGCGTAAAAATTACATACCAACAATTTACCAACATGTTCTGGAAGAAATACGTAATGAATTTAAGGATGACATTATTTGGATTTCAGCTGATGAAACTACCGACAGTTGTGGTCGCTATATTGCGAATTTAATTGTGGGTGCATTAAGATTAGAGCCTTCTTTTTCCTATTGGGTGGCCTGCAAAGAACTTGACAAGACAAATCATTCTACGATCGCCAGATTTGTGAATGAGGGTATTAAAAAAATATTTCCTGAATCTTCTGCAGATGAAAGAGTGTTTATATTTCTCTCAGGTGCTGCTCCCTATATGATCAAGGCAGCCAAATACCTCCAAGTATTTTATCCAAATTTAATTCGTGTGACGTGCTTTGCTCACGGAGTCTATTGACTCGCTGAAGAAGTACGTTCCACGTTTGGAAATGTAAATAAACTGATTTCATCAGGAAAGAAAGTGGCAGGCACCTGCTCGCAATAACGCCTATAAAGTAAAACTGCCAAATGTGCCTTTACCTCCCGAACCAGTGGTAACTCGAGGGGGAACATGGATTGAAGCTGTACTATTTTACAATGAACATTTCGAGGCCATCAAAGATATAGTAAATGACTTCGATAGTGCAGAGGCTATGGCAGTTCGTCAATCCAAGGAAGCATTTAACGATTCTGATATTAAAAAAAAAACATAGCTTTGATTAGCACTCACTTTTCCCACATACCTGCGGGTATTAAAAAGCTTGAAACCCGAGGTTTGGCGTTAACCGAATCAATTCAGTTAATGAATAAAATCCGTCAAATAAACTCCACATTGCCAGATGTATTCCCGCGTAGAGTTAAAGAAAAATTTGAAAGCATTTTGTGCAATAACCCAGACTTTGAACCTTTGTGTCAAATTGATAGTTTTATTAATGGCACGGGTGAACTTTTGCCAGAGACAATAAGTGCTAACATAGCACCCAAATTCAAATACTGCCCAGTTACCTCAGTGGATGTGGAACGGTCTTTTTCCACTTATAAAAATATTTTAAGTGATCGAAGACACAATCTTACTACCCAACATTTGGAACAATACCTTACGTATGTGTACAAGAATACAAATGTCAAATAATTTTAAAAAATGTTAAATAATTGTTAATTAAATTTAAACATCGTCGATAACTTGTTAATTTTATGCTGATTTTGAAATAAAAAACTAAAAATTACTACTTTTATTATTATTTAATATTGCATATTTTGACCCTTTTCATGCATATTTTAAGCATCTTTCATGCATATTTGCATGCATATTTCAAGATTTTTATGTTGTATATAATCCGGTCTCTAGTCATAAGTGTTGAAAAGACTTGCTTTGTTAAATGGTAATAGGTAGTTAAATTGAATAGAAAGAACCACGACGCTACAAAGAGTCGGTAAGGCATTTTACCTAGTATCGCGTTCTAAAATAACTACTGAATTTGGCTTTCTAACAATAAAAAAAACCGGCTAAGTGCAAGTCGGACTTGCGCAGTTAGTGTTCCGTACGTCGCACATTGGAACCAAAACCCGAAAAGGTGGCCAAAATATGAAAAATTCGAATTATATGAAAATTTGCATATTTGGTTTTTGAGGTCGCTGATTCAGAATCTGACATAAAAAATGTAAATAACAAAATGGCGGCGCCAATATGGCGGACAAAATTGATAAAAATTGTCGTATTTTCATGAAATTTCGACTATAGGGCTTTTCGAGGTTGCTGATGAATAATCTGAAATTAACAATGTGAAAAACAAAATGGCGGATCCGATATGCGGACAAAAATGATTTTTGTCATATTTTAATAAAATTTCGACTATAGGGCTTTTCGATGTCGCTGATAAGGATCTAAAATTAAAACAAAATGTTTCAGTTAACTAGTGTTAATGAAAATTAACGCGGATTTAAGTATTATGTATTATAAAGATAGATATAACGTTATTAATACTTTTTTACATAGAATTTATTTAAAAAAAATGTGCAAGTACGGGCGGCTGATTTTGCTTCTATATTATTAAAAAATAGTTAGAAACACGATAAAATTGGTTTGACAGTGGGATGTCGTGGGACTTTTAACTTATGTAGATTTTAGTTTTGATGTTTGAAACTACAAGTTCTAAAAAAGTGATATTTTAAACGTTACAATAATTAAATGACAATCAAATTTTATTGTAATCAATTTATATCGTTTAAATGTATTCACTTTTATTCGGAAAATCCATTTCACGAAATTAAATTAGCGTCAAATACAAAACATTTGAGCGCAATTAAATCTGCCTGTCCAACTCAAACAGAACAAGCTCAGAATCTGGCCTGCTCGACGCTCTAACAACAATAGGTGTCAAGAGCCACGTGTGCACACTTGATTATTATAACCGGTCGTTTCGAATAGCGCAGGTACCAACCCACATACCTAGAGCCTGAAAAGTCCCTAAATCATTTTAGGGACTTAAGGCCACCTTTTCGGCATTCGGTCCCAATTTGCGTGGACTGCTTTCAAATTAAAAAAATTTTTTACTGAGGTATAAAATGATCAGTGACTTCACAAAACGTACCCCAAATGAGTTTTCAACAAAATTCTTTTTCCAATGTTTATTGAAAATTGATGACTTTGAATTTTTTTTTATATACCAGGTAAATTATTAAAGATAATCATGATCATCATCAGCTTATAGTGTCCACCGCTGGACGAAAGCCTCCTTCAAGTCTTGCCACTTTTTTCTGTTCTGGGCCGTTTGTACCCAATTTCCAGCCACTCTTTTCAAATCATCAATCCACTGACTTGGTGGTCTACCTCCACTCCGATAGGCTTCGGATGTTGGTCGCCACTCTATGTCCATTGTCCATCCCTAAACCTAGCAACATGCCCAGCCCAGTTCCCTTTAAGATGTAGAATGAATTTGACTGCGTCATGTACCCCCGTTCTCTTCCTGATAATGTGATTTGGGATGTGATCTCAAGTGCTCAGAGTAACGCCTAACATTGACCTCTCCATCTGGTAATGCACTCGTGATAATTTTCATTTAATCTACACCTTGTGGAGAATATTCCAGGATTTTTTAAAAAAATTTTTGATCAGTACTTTTCGAGAAAAGGGGGGGAACAGCACTTTTTTACAAATTTTCATTTGACACCCACTCAACGATCTGGTTTAAAAAAATTTTCACCGAAATTCACTCCTTAAGTCAAAATTTAACTTTCAAAACTATGGCTCTGACTGGACTATCAATATATTTGTGCCAAATTTTTTTTCAGTTTCGAAGAAAATCAGGTGTAACAGAAGGACAGATGAACGCACAGACACCGAAGTTATCTCATAAGCGTTCCGGTATGGAACACCAAAAAGAGAAAGTAATTTACCCCCTTTATAAAATAACAATATACATGCATTACAATTCGATATTTTAAATGATTTTTTTATGAGATATTTATCATAATAAAAAGTTTAGCGAAGGTAGAGCTGCAAAATTATAAATAATGAAAAAATTACATAATTTTAAGATTCCTTGACTTGACTTCCTAAAACCCTGAAAAGGGCCTTTAAGATGATATATTCGAAATAAATCCCCTCTTACCCCTCCCTTATCAATTTAACCCCTTGTAGGGGTTCGATTACAAGTAATTATGTTTAAATTTGTTCATTTTCATAATTAGAAACCAGGGAGAATTCACGTAATACTATTAAAACTATACAGAATTTATCAACCCTCACATTTTCCACTCTTTTCTTTCATCTTTATAACAATATTGTTTCTTTCTTACATATTACTTTACCATCTTGTCGAACAAATAACGGGCTAATCGATCAATCGCGAAAGATTATACTTAAAATTATATGTATGCAGGGCTTGTTCACGGAGTTTATCGTTTCTTAAATGCCAACCGATTTGAGACGGTTCAGTTATTAGGGTTCTTGTAACGTTAGCTACTTTGGTTCATTGTCGTGTAATTCTGTGATCGAAAACAAACGGTAAAGCACTAAAAAGAAAAACAGAAAAGTTCAGAAGAATATTGCTAAAAATCGCCAAAAGAAAAAGCTCTGAAGAAAAGATACTATACAATTTATATCTATAAGCTCTGTATATCATGAATTCTTATGTTAACAATATTTCTGAATGTATTGCAGCCAAAGCAAATTGCGTTTATTGTATTACAATGTGAATTAGCAAAACATAACCTAAGTGAACGTACGAAACTAAATAATGATAGTTAATTAAGAAGAGAAAAAACGGCCTAAATAGGTTTTGTAAGTTTTGAAGCAAGAATATATATATATATATATATATATATATATATATATATATATATATATATATATGTATTTATATATATATATATATATATATATATATATATATATATATATATATATATATATATATATATATATACATATATACGAAATTTGAAGTCGATATTTGATCTCACTCCAGAGTTATCGGGCCAATAGCATAAACAAACATATCGACAGACAGATAGACAAGCCGATTGTTATTGGATAAAATATTGTCTTTCGTGATTTGGGGAAGTGAAATAATTTCTCGGAGAAGACTTTCTAGTGTTCCATAAGGAAGACTTACGGATTACTTCGTTGTTCGGCTGTCTGTCTATTACACCCGACTTTCTCCGAAACTATTTTACACAGAAAGTTAAAATTTAGCACAAATATAGGAATTGATGGCCCAATCAGAGCTGGGTGGTTTTAAAAGTTAAATTTTGACTTAAGGTGTTAGTATTGGGGGGTGAAATCGGAACTATATCGAAAAGTACTGATCAAAAAATTTTGAAAAAATTATGGAATATTCTCTATAAAGTGTAAATTGAGCGAAAATTATTACGAGAGCATTACATTTGATAATTTATCTGCTGTAAACAAAAACTATGACAACTATGTGACTTGACAATATGGTGGAGATTTAGTTAATAAACTTTTCAGTACATTACTTTTTCCGCGTCGCTTCTGTAATGAGACAAAATAATTTTATTTTATTTGTTTATAATTAAATAAATATTTAGGTAGTATTCGTTTTACATTTTTTTCTAGATTGAGCTAGATTAATTTAGTGGTTATTAGGTAGCTAAGATACTATAACTCTTATACATTATTGACTAAGAAACAACGTGAACATATATATTGGATCTTAAGATATCTACATGTCGGGGACCTAATTAACTTAATCTAGGTACGAATTTTATTTTATTTTAAAAGCAATCACCGTTCGGAATACTAATCGCGGAAGTCCAACTTGCACTTTGTCGGTTTTTAGTGTATCGTACGGAACACTTACACTGTCTCGATGAACTCTCAAGTTCCAAAACTATATTCTTTTATTAAATTACATAAAAATAGCTTACCAATTCGTGCGGTAGTTTCATTCGTAACTCCAGATTTATATCGTTTGATGTACAAAATCTTTTTCCTAGTATACCACCATCAGACGCTATAAAATTGGTCCAAAGATTACTCAATAAAAATAAAAATAATCTTAACCCAATAATTAAACAAGAAATATTAGATATCTTAACATTGTGCTTAGACCAGAATTATTTTGAATTTAAAGATAACATTTTTATAAGTAAGAAAGGTTTAATAATGGGAAACCCTCTTAGTCAAATTTTGTCTGAAATTTTCATGGACCATTTAGAAGAACAAATCAGTAATTCTCATCTTTTTAAAAATTTGTTTTATTGGTACCGGTATGTAGATGATATATTGACTCGCTTTACAGGCATAGATCGACAATTAAAACTTTTTCTAGATTATATTAACCAACTTCATAATAATATTACTTTTACAACAGAAATAGAAACAAATAAATCGATTAATTTCCTAGATTTAAAAATATCAAACAAAATGAATAAACACGATTTTGAAATCTTCCATAAACCAACATACTCAGATATAACTATACACGCTAATTCTAACCACCCGTTCACACATACTTATACCGGAAAATTAACTAATAAAATTCAAATTTTTTTCCATAGAAATCATGTAAATATCGCTTTCTGTACAAATAACACATTATCTCGACATATTAAAAATAATAAAAGTAAAACAGAAAAAGAAAATAAATCGGGGGTTTTTACGAATTATGCTGTGGCACTTGCAATAAAACGTATATAGGACAAGCAGGCAGACCTTTTTATAAAAGAATAAACAAACATAAACAAAGCTTTAGAATGAAAAATATTAAATCTCATTACGCTAAACATTTAACAGAGGAAAATCATACATTCAATGAAGATTTTATATATATATATATATATATATATATATATATATATATATATATATATATATATCAATCGGTTTTATAACGTCTTCCGTCTTCCGATGCCTAATTTCCACTCCTCCCTGAAGATTTCCAAATTTTGCATAACGGAAAGAAAGGAAAATTACTGAATTGTTTAGAACAGCTAGAAATTAATCAGAAAAAGTCCTCAGGTCGATTACTCAACGATCAATTAGATTATTAAGGTAAATTATTGTTAATGAATTTAGTACTTGTAATTGGGTAAACTATGTATTCTGAAACATACTTTGATAGTTAATTTACATTGTGCTCCAGAAGAAGACACAGTGTGTCCAAACAATCGTCAGCAATAATAAACATAAGTGGTGATCTTAAACATTTGTTGAAATTTTTATACCTACTTACGAGATCACTTCGGTGTCTGTCCGTTTGTCAGTCTGTCTGCCACACCCGATTTTCTCCGAAACTATTTGACATGGAAAATTAAAATTTGGTACTAATATAAGAATTGATGGCCTCATCGGAGCCGTGTAGTTTTGAAAGTTAAATTTTGATTTAAGGGGGGATTTGGGGAGTGAAATCGGAAGTGAAAAAAAATTTTTTTTAGTAGGTCATCGAGTGGGATGTCAAATTAAAGCTTGTAAAAACACGAGTTCAAAAATATATACAATGTAATACTTGCGCACAATTTTCTTTGTATTATTTTAAAAAAATCGCCAAAAATCGCTGTCCCCCCTTTATCTAGAAAAGTAATGATCACAATATTTTTAAAAATTTTTTGCATATTCTCCACGGGGTGTAGATTGAACGAAAATTATCACGTATGCATTATCTGCAATAATTTACCTAGTATATAAAAAAAAAACAAAAATTTTAAGGTTTTCAGAAAAGATCGAAAAAACTCATTTGGAGTGTGGTTTGTGAAGTTACTGATCATTTTATACCTCCGTAACAAAAATTTTTATCAAGCAATCAACGTACGGAACATTAATTGCGCAAGTTCAACTTGCACTTGACCGGTTATTTTTCTTTAGTAAGAGAAGTAAAAGGTATTTCACTTTCAAAATACCAAATTTGTTACATAAAGGCAATTTTCATATCAACTTTTCAAAGTATTTAGTTTCGTTTAATTTTTTAGAAGAAATAACTACTTGAACAAATAAATAAAGTACAAAAAATACCGTAAACGCTTCCATTATAATATAACAGTTGATTATTCAGTATTAAAAGTAATGGTACTGTAGGCACCACAAAGCTGTCTCCATTCATTTTTGCTGCCCATTTTAAGCGCCTATAAAGCCGTACATATTTACTGTGCTTTAAGATCCCGTTAGGTGATACTCAAATAATTGCTATATAAGTAACAAGAAAATTAGTAATACAGAGGCTAATTCCGACAATCGCATGGGGGTCAGAATTTATGGAATCAGACGGTGGCAATTCAAGAAAACGTCGTTTTTAGGGCAATTTAGAATGAGTGACTTAATAGCGGTGTTTAATAACCCTAACTGCTACTTGTAAATTAATTGTGTATGTTTAGTATAACTTGTAGATTTATGTTGTGATACAGTACGATAAACGAATATTAATGAGATATAAATATTTAATCTATTTATTCAGTTTGTGCAGAAGAGGAAATATTTATATTACAACTATATTGTTTTAACACGTAGGTTGAAAAGTTTTTGGTCTAGCTACTTAAAACACACTTTTTTTGCAAAATTCGACTTTATTCATCAATATAGTCTCCTTCAAGATAGATAGATAGATATTTAGGGTTTAGGGCGCGTCAACATCTTGGTTATTTAGCGCCCCAATGTTTTAATTAGTTGTGACTAATTTTGAAGCTATAATACAAGATTGAGTTCTCTCAAAAATTTCCTGATGTTATCTTTATTGTTCTCATAAGAGTTGATGACACTGACTAGATTGGAAGATATGTTGAGTGAAGTTCTCAAGTTTTGAAAATGTGCTGCCTCGAAGATGTGTTTTACGGTGAAGGGGCTCATGGAGTTGGGGCATGTTGGCTGATGTTCACCTTTTAACAAATAAGCGTGGGTGCCATACGTATGTCCAATCTACATCTAGTAAGGTTATCCCTTCTGTTCATGTTATAAGAGTGAAGGAGAGGGTAAACCATGGGTTTAATCGACCACAATTTATTGAGAGGGTCTTCGAGATCCCAATTCAATTGGAATGTACTTATTATGCAATATGGTAAGAAGATAATTTTTGAAATCACTTGGATGATTTTCTCCGATGTAGGGAGTACCTCTTATAATTGCATTTTTTGCTAAAAGGCCTTGTCATTGCCGTGATTATTAATATGACTAGGTAGCCATAAAAAACAGAATGTCTTGTGTCTCAGAGCTGCTATGAGGAGCAGATCATATATTTGTCGTATGTAATTGTAGTTCAGATTTTTTGACTGTACTGATCGGAGAGTACTTTGAGAGTCTGTAACTATGAGGAATTTATGGGAAGTTGGTATAGACAGGGCAAAACATATACTTTCCTTGATGGCCAGGAGTTCGGCTGTGAAGATGGACGAGTAGTGAGGTAATTTATACATCATGTTTGTATTTGACATGTGGAAGGCCGATCCCACACCAGCATGAGACTTGGAACCATCTGTTTATATGATGTCATATTGAGAGTAATTCCGTGATAATTTTTCCAAGAATGTTTTGTTGATATAGGTGGTAGAGAATTCAAGTTTGTTGAAAGACATCATTGAAAAATCTATGGGGGGACATGGGGTTAGCCACGGAGGAAAAATAGAATGTAATGGATAGTTAAATTTAGGTGGTAAGCTATTGTGTAGGGTGAGTAGGAAGTTAATCCTGTTTGGGATGGAGCGAGAGGGAGAAATGTGATTAGGTCGATGTATGTTGAAGAGGTTAAAGTGATCTTTGGAATGGGGACGGAAGAGACAGGATGAGTAGTATTTTAGTAGAGAATAATGTCTTCTTTGTTGGAGGGGAGGGAGAGAGGCCACACATTGCATGCTGGATTTTATACAAATTCAGTAATTCGATTTCAAAAATATTTTGCATGTTTAATTTAAACAATACTTGATCCGTACCTGTATAATTCACTAAACATGCAAATTTTAAATGTAACACTAGGCTGAAAAGTTTTTGGTCTAGCTGTTTAAAATACATTTTTTTGCAAAATTCGACTTTATTCATCAATCTAGTCTCCTTCAAGAGCGATACAATCAGTCCAACACTTTTTTAATATTTTATACCTTTCTTGTAGAAAGATTTGTCTTTGCCTTCAAAATCGACCTCAGTTTCGGCGATAACTACTTCATTAGAGCAAAATCTCTTTCCCGCGAGCATTTTCTTGAGGTCTGCCAATAGATAATAGTCGCTGAGGGCCAAATCTAGAGAATATAAGGGATGAGGAAGCAATTTGAATTTCAATTCAAGCAATTTTGCCAACGTAACCATTAACTTGTGACACGGTACATTGTTTTGATGAAAGAACACTTTTTTCTTGTTCATTTGGGTCATTTTCTTTGCGATTTCTGCCTTCAAATGGACCACTAACTTTATATAATATTCGCTATAGATGGTTTTCCCTTCCAGCATAGTCAATGAAAATTATTCCATGCGTATCCCCAGCCGACTGTTGTGTCTTTCGTCGAGTTCGTGGTGGATCCATGTTTCATCCACATATCTCATGGAAAAAGGCTTTTTATTGCGCCTAAACAGGTCCAAACAGCGCTCAGAATCATCAACACGTTGTTGTTATCGCTCCACTGTTAGCAAACGCGGTACCCATTTTGAACAGAGCTTTCTCATGCCGAAACGTTCATGTAAAATATGACCAATACGTTCTTTTGATATCTTTAGGGTATCAGCTATCTCATGCAATTTCACTTTACGGTCATCCAAAACAATTTTGTTGATTTTTTTGATGTTTTCCGATGTAACCACCTCATTTGGGCGTCCAGAGCGTGCAGCGACCGCGTTTAAATGCAGCATACCAGTAAATGATGAGTAATTTTCCAAGGGCAGAGTCCCCGTAACACTTATCAAGTCATTGCTTTGCTTGAACGATATTTTTTCCATCAAAAAACAATGTTTAATCAACACACGAAAATCGATTTTTTCCGTTGTTTTGACAATATCAATAAGTAACTAAAATCATTGTAACTTGTAAACTAATCGTCGAAATGTCATGAAATTTTGACACGTATCATTTGAAGGTTAGTACTTCCTAAAAAACATATGGAATTTTTTGAAAAAGGAGACAACTATGTGTCAAACCAAAAACTTTTCAGCCTACGTGTTAAATACCCACCAAGGAGTACTTTGTATCGAAAATTACTTTTCCCGCACTAGTTCGGTCAAGACCGTTTTTCTAATAAAAGAAATGTACAGGCAGTAAAACCCACACGCTGCGCTGCGAGGCTAAGCAGTTCAATCGAATGCGATGAAGTTTTTCGAATAAAGAAATTGTTGCAAAGGATAGTACAGGGAATGACAAGCTGAATCTCAAAGGGATGTGATGTATCAGTGCGACACGTATTTTTAATGCGCACCGCTCTGGTGGCTCGTGAAAGAATTTGTAGAATGGATTCATCAGGTCACAAAATTTTGTTCGATGTTCCAAACAATCAAGATTTGTGCTGCCAGTCCTTATTCAGCGAACTGCTTTCTTTTAGATCAAGTGTTTCGACATAACTATCCGAATATGTAAAGTTTTTTAGAGAAACACTGCTGCCTAGGTTGGTTGTCATAGCTTCAAGTAAAATTTCTTCTAAATCATTGTAAATAATTATTTTTCTCACACTAGCTCAGTCAAGACCGTTTTTCTAATAAAATAATTGTACAGACAATAAAATACACACGCTGCGAGGAAAGTTCTGAATAGTTCATTCGAATACGATGAAGTTCATCGTATAAAGAAGTTGTTGAAAAGGGTAGTACAAGGAATGACAAGCTGAATCTCAAAGGGATGTGATGTATCAATGCGACATGTATTTTTGAGGAGTACCGCTCTGGTGGCTCATGAAAGAATTTGTAGAACAGACTCATCAGGTCACAAAATTTTGTTCGATGTTCTAAATACCTAAGATTTGTACTGCCAGACCTCATTCAAGGGAACAGCTCTTTTTTAGATCCAGTGTTTCCACATAACTATCGGAATATTTTTTTTTATGGGTCTAGCACACGTGCTGCAGGGAAGTCCCTAAAGGGCTACAGGAGCGACACGTGTCCGGAAAAAGCGATTCACGTTGTTCTTGAATCGCTGTAAATTGTACTCGGTGGGAAACACAGTTCTGGGCAAATTATTACAAAGGGATGATGTTCTCCAAATAAAAGACTGCTTGAAAGGCGTTGTATGGGGAGTAACAAGCTGAACCTCATACGGATGTGAAGCATTAGCGATGTATATTTCTCTGGGAGGAATTAAGCGGGCTACATTCTTCGAACACTTTTCATGAAAATACTTGTAGAATAGGCTCAAGTCGCCAACCGTTCTTCGATGTTTGAGCGAATCAAGGCCGCCGGTCAGTTCCGGGTCTCCAATCAGACGAACAGCTCTTCTCTGAATAGAATCCAATAAATGCAATGTAAGTTTGGGAGCGGAGCCCCAAACATGGGAGCAGTATTCCATAGTTGGTCGAATTTGAGCTTTGTAAAGAATTAACAGTTGTGGAGTGTAAAGCTTTCTGGTTCGAAATAATATTCCCAACTTTTGAGAATCTCTCCTTGCTATGCCTGCGATATGTTCATGCCAGGATATATTTTCTCCCAAATTAACGCCCAACAAATTGAGTGACGCTGTTAGAGGAATGGGTGCCCCGCCATAACTATATCGGGCTCAACAACGTTAACTTTTTTATAAAAAACTGCCGCCTGGGTTTTTGTAACGTTAAATTTCACTTGGTTACTGTCACCCCAATTTCAGTCAGATCTTTGTTAAGTTGAACGACTTCCCGCAGTCTGCGGATATTTGTCTGAGTAGCCGATGTCCGAGCGTTCAAGGTGAATGAAGAGATAAGCGTACTGTCATCTGCAAAGCTGTAGATTGAGTTTCCGATCTTTTCCAGCAGATCGTTAATGTAAATGAGAAAGAGAGTAGGAGATAGTATGGAGCCTTGGACCACACCGGCGTTGATAGTGATGGTATTAGAAAGAAATCCGTCGACTGTCACTCG
This sequence comes from Pachyrhynchus sulphureomaculatus, assembly GCA_019049505.1. Classification (NCBI taxonomy): domain Eukaryota; kingdom Metazoa; phylum Arthropoda; class Insecta; order Coleoptera; family Curculionidae; genus Pachyrhynchus; species Pachyrhynchus sulphureomaculatus. Next base: position 144,466,567 of record CM032449.1, on the reverse strand, counting down.
TAAACCATAAGAGCGTAGCTTAGCCAACAGTCCCTCGTGCCAAACACGGCCGAATGCCTTGGATATGTCAAGAGCAACCGCTCGAGATTCTCCAAAGTGTTCAACTGCGTTCTTCCAAACATGTGTTACATAAGTCAGAAGATCTCCTGTTGATCTATGTTTACGAAAGCCACATTGGTAAAGTTTTTTAGAAAAGTACTGCTGCCTGGGTTGTCATAGTTTGAAAAAAAATTTCTTCTAGATTATTGTTAACTTGCGTTTCAGCTGTTTGCGGATATTTACAAGGATAGCTAGTGTTCGAGCCTTCAGAGATTAATAAAAAAAACAAGGGGTCAATTTTTGAATTTTATTTCACAAATTTTAACTGCCCTTACAAGGCCACGGGGGGCACTGAAACCATTATATGGTCTTTCCAACCGAAAGACGAAATTAGTATAAATAGTGGAGCTTTACTGTTCTATAAAAACAGTGGGGTTCTATCTCTTTCATATACTTAATTATCCGATTAAATTTGTTGAAGTGTCATCGACAAAAAGTTTGGCAAAATTAGTTTTTATTAAACTGGTCAAAATGACAAATAATTTAATTAATACGTCAGGCCCGATAATATATGTACTGCAGAAGTGTATCATTTTGCCACTAAACATAAATGAAGCTTTTAATGCCGTCATTATAATGACAGTAATAAATTATAAAAACAATTTTTGAATTTAGTTAATGACTCAAAATATAAAGAGCGATTTTAGTCAAACAAAAGCATGCCAAAAACACTTTCACGTACAGCAGTATTGCTGTGTACTATATATGCTAAAATTAAAATACAGTAGAGATAGATTGGTTCTTTACGATTAATATGATTGATTAAGTGGATCTGAATTGCTTGATTCACGGACTATACTGATCAACCGCGCGTATATCTTGAGACTGGAACCGTATCATGTTGATATATGTATACAAGTTTCTACTTGTATCCCCCATTTTCCATCGTCTTCAATAAGTTTTATATTTAGTAAACAAAATAGATGTCATTTGACGAACAGATCTGCGCTCAAATAAATCAGGCAGGTCCGCTTTTTGTTCTCAGAGCCATTATAGATCCGCGTCTTATAAACTAATTCTATGAAATAACCTGAATTAACTTGGATAGTTAAAGCATAAAAAATATAGCTATTGTTGTAGAAAAACAAACAGATGGAACGAAACGTCGCCGCAATACGAAGCTGGCTGGCGTTAAAATATGCCTCGTTGAGTTTCTTACAAATGTCGCGCAAGTAGACGTTGTATTATCTATAACGATAATAGGGCAAATATGCGCGGCATCTCTGAAAAACTCGACGAGGCATATTTAAACGATCCGGCGGTAGCAAGCTGGCTCGCTTTGAGGTGACGTTTTGTTCGACGTACTTGTATTTTTGTATTGATAGGTATATTTTCTGTGGTTAGAACTTTTGATCCTTTTAGTGATTCTGGCTAAAAGTGTCTTTTTAGTCTTTCTGAGTTGCCTCGCTAAGGGAAGATTTATATTTGTGAAAAAACCCACATTTCGAAATTTTTCTATTTCCTCTTGAATAGTCTTGAAATCCTTAAAACAAATTGTATTTAATTTTCATTGGCTTGTCTGTCTTTTGCCTCCTGTCATTTTTAGGGTTGCTGAAGTTAAAAAAAATTGAAAATCATGTATTTTTTTTATTATCTCTGAAACAAAAATATTATGTGAAGAGAAATGAGTGACCTCAGCACAGTCTCTCCTTGTTTTTGATTCAGAAAAATATGATAATCAAACATATTAGGAAAATAAAGAGTTTTGCAAGGGGTGAGAGGTCATAACTTCCAAGATACGTTCTTGAATTTGAGGAAATTAACAGCCCATTTTTTAATTTCAATAATTTTTAGATACATGATCAAGACGAGATCAATATAATTCGGTGGAGGAGACAATTTGATGGATAACACAATTTGCCACAGGGACGTAAGTAAAGAATAAAAAATAATTTATTTTTAAATTATATATTCATATATGTCGCAAAAAGGCTAAAATAATTTAAAAAGATACATATTTAATCGAATATTTTTTACCTATTTCAATGTAAAGTAATTAAAAGACGTATTACAAGAGCTAGAAATTACATGCATTACTTACAAACTTGTACACGTACTTTACCTGACTAAAGTCTACTATTAAAATAATAAATGAGACGATAAACCTAGGAATTATAGAACTGGAAACGAAAGCACAGCGGGTGCTTCATTTTCATCGTGCATATTTATAGATGAAATAATTAGGCGATTTTTTAACTTTACTGGAGATTATGGTGGTACTGTAGTCCGGTAAGTATAGCAGTTACTAACTTGGTAGTTTTTGGTACGGTAAATTGTAACTAGCTTAACCTTGATTGAAAATGAAATGGTCCACCAGTGGCGGCGAATTTAATTTTTACTGCTGAACGGACATTATAGAAGAGAACTTGAATTTAGCCTTAATAGTAACAAGTCAACGTTGCAAACGTCAAGTAAAAAACCCCTTACTAATCTTATGGAAATTGTATCCCGGTCAAATTGGCTGAAAATGTAGTATATTATGCCATTCTGATCAAAAGTCTCATGGATACAAAGTCCAAAAATGGAAATATCGAGCGTGGAAGCAATAAAAAAACGGCTGAGAAAATGCTATTTTTGCGTTGTTTAAGGACTTATTTTGAAAAATTCCAACGGGATGACATGTTTTTTGGGTTGCTAATTATGAATATAATAATTATTTTGACCCATTTCGCTCCTACTTTCAAATATTGGCCATTTTGGCCCTATTCTGGAGTCTTTTTTGGATTTAATTTGTCTAGAATATATTTTTGCGAAAAATCCTAACGAAAGTTTATGTTTTTGAGTTAATAATTACGAATGTAATAATTATTTTGCACCAATTTGATTCTACTTTCCAATAGCGTTTATTTTTGGCCAATCTTTGGCCCTAAAGTTATACTTTATTTTCAACTACTCTAAGGAAATTGTTAAGAAAGAATGGTGAAAGTTATATGGTCAAAAATAAACGCTATTCGAATTTTTATATTTGTAATTGTCAACTCAAAAAACATAAAATTCCGTTAGAACTTTTCGTAAAAATATGTTTTAGACGAATTAAATCAAAAAAAGACTCCAGAAATGGACAAAACCGTCAATATTTGAAAGTAGGAGCGCAATGGGTCAAAATAATTATTATATTCATAATTAACAACCCAAGAAACATATAATGCCATTGGAATTTTTCGTAAAATCATGTTCTAGTCAAAGAAACGTAACCAGCATTTTCTCAGCGATTTTTTTACTAATCCACGTTCGATAATTCCTAATCCATTTTTGGACTTTGTGTCCATGGAGAATTTTGATCAGAATGGCTTGAAGCATAAACTACTACATTTTCAGCCGATTTGATAGGGATTTCTATAAGATTAGTGCGGGATTATTTACATAAAATTTACACTTTTTTTTTACATTTATAGCCCGTCTTAAATATTTCTAACCTACCAGGAATTCTTTGCAAACATTGCGTATATGAGGAGATGTGGATAATATTTTAACACCTTGTATATTTTTTAATACCTATATATATATATATATATATATATATATATATATATATATATATATATATATATATATATATATATATATACGTTTTTTTTATACCATCGTAAAGCTTAAACTATTATTTAATATTATAATAACCCATACATAAGGCGTGGCAAAACAATGGAAAGATAAATAATTTTGCTACCCACGCTATGAGATAACATTTACCTTATATAGTTTTTTTTTATATAAACAACATAAACTAAGCGCAAAATTACATTGTGATACATCAGGCGACTTTAACAATAATAAATAAGGATCGATCCATTAAATGGTAGACATTCGTATCTCCATAAAAAGAAATTAATAGAATGACGATTAAAAAATATTGAGTTTAATTAAATTTGATTATACTTAAAAAAAATTGCTACAGTGTTAGGTAATCGGTGTATGAAGTGAAAATACCCAGAAAATCACATTTTTGTGTTTTACTCTGTATATATCTTAGTTCGCTGTTTTCCGTACATCCTTAGTAGAACTTAAAACAAGAATTACGGAGCTTTAAGCGAAAAACAGGATTTTTAAAATTATCTAATTAGTTGTGTATTACACTCGTTTCAAGATTTCGTAATTTTATGTCTGCATATTTACCAATCTGACTTCCCTCGTGTGATAGGATCAGTAATCAACAGGTACCTACTTAAAAAATAATTCTCATATTTCTTAAAGGTCTTTTGAGTCTGATTGATTACTTAATTAATTAATTGGTTGATAATTAAAATTAGACACTAATTGATGCTCTTTGGCAATAGCCGTAGCTTGGCTTATGCATTGTGTTGATGTATCTATTTAACGTAAGACATTTTAATAAAGAATTCTGTACCTCATATAACTGTGAGAATGCTTTCTAAGAAATGTTCTCAAATATTTAATTTTTAGTAAGTTACTGTATTATCAAAACTTCTTTAAATTAGTTGTCTTGTAATTATAGTATAATAACTAATAACAGTCTCTCTCTCTCTCAATTCTTTCACCCCAATAGGAGTATCGGTGACACTATGCACATCATCCGCATATCTAAGGTTACTTAGCTTTTTTCTACCAATTGTCACACTCCTACTTCAGCCATCCAGAAAATTATATGTTCACTATATATGTTAAAAAGTAAGGGTGACAGGATACAGCACTGTCTGACGCCGGCTTCTACGTTAAAGGGATCGGAGAAAGAATCATTCAGTTTAATTCTGCCATTTGTGTTCTCATACAAGGATCGGATAAGGTTTACAAGATGTATAGGTGTTCCCATGCTGATTAGAATCGACCAGAGTTTGTTCCATTGTATACAGTCGAAAGCTTTAGAGTAGTCTATAAAATAAATATAGGTTGTTATTTGGAATTCCCTGACTTTTTCTATTATCTGGCGTATGTTGAGAAACTCCTTTTTTATTCCCTCTTCCTGGAAAGAAGCCTGTTTATTCGGTAGATATTTGCGGCAGCAGAAAAGTTTTGAGTCTTTTATTTAGGATTCCGAGAAACGCCCTAGTAGCGTGACTCCAAAGCGATTGTTCTATATCTGCTGCAATCCAAAGGGATTATTGCAAGGATATAAATGCAACTTCGCACCAATCTTTCGACCATCTTCTAGTCTCCCATACATAGTAACAGTAAGATACTCTGGTTTGTGAGAGCCAAAAATTTAAAAGCATACCTGTCCTGTGTCCAGGGCTCTTTAGGCTCATGAACCTACAGATAAATTGTTACTAACAATTAGTCCTGTAGTGCTCGATTGGAGTTTTAACTCAATCCAAAAAATTTACTAATTATTAAAAATGAACAAATCTAATATTTTAGCAGTGTTAGTAGCTGTTCTCTCATCTGTCAATTTATTTCGGGACGCGCTTCACCGTAAAACGGCTCATCAACCGAGTTAGAGCACTTATTGTCATACTTGGGTAACATCGCAATGAGATATAACAAACTGTATCTCTATCTAAAATTTAAAAGCATACCTGCCATTCATCGGGAGCTGTTGAGTACCACCGATCGACAAAAAAACTGTTACTAATAATTACCGCTAGGCAACTCGATGCTCAGGGTTCTAAACCAGTATAAAAATATTTTTAGTGTTCCGTACGGACCACTTATAAGATCACTGTCCGTCTGTCTGTCTGCTCGTTTGTTACGCCTGATTTTTTTCGAAATTATTTGAGAAAGAAAGTTGAAATTTAGCACTAATATAGGAACTGATGGCCTCAGTAGAACCGTGTAGTTTTGAAAGTTAAATTTTGACTTAAGGGGTTAGTTTTGGGGGGTGAAATTGGGAGTGAAAAAAAAATTACCAGGTCATCGAGTGGGGTGTCAAATGAAAGCTTGTACAAACACGAGTTTAAAAGTATATATAATGTAATACTTGCTCACACTTTTCTTGGTATTATTTTTAAAAAATTGCGAAAAATCGCTGTATCTCGAAAAGTATTGATCAAAAATTTTGAAAAAATTTTCTCCACAGGGTGTAGAGGTATAGAGGAATAGTGACATTAGCATAATGTTGCTTGCATATAAAAATGGCAACTCAGTAATTGCGAATTTTGAAAAGAAAAAAGAAATTTAGTACATGGAACGAAATAACTTTAGTCAGTAATGTATTATATGTTTTTATCAATCATCTTTAGCTATCTTTTTGCATCGGGATTCCATGTTCGTGAAACTTCTGATTTTTATGGGCACCAAATTAACCAAAATGATAATCTGATGCTACAAGATCAACACATTATCGTGGATATGGCAACATATTTCAACCAAGAATTTTTGCCTAGTGACTAAAGATGTGTGTAGTTTTGCACTGTCATGGTGGAACAAAATATCGTTTCCGTTTAACAATTCTGGTCCCATTTCCTTAATTACGTTGTTTAGTTTGGTTAGTTTTTAAATATACCCATGTCACATTATGTTTTGTTCAATTGGTAAAATTTTAAAGTAGATAGTTCCTTTGTCCAAGATCTGAAGGCAGCTTCAGAAAAAGTTGGGCTGACTATGAATTTAACAAAAACTAAAATCCTGACTACGAATGAAACACTAGTCTATGTTGGAGGCAGTAAAATAGAAAAAGTAAAAGAATATGTTTACCTAGGTCATGAAATAAAACTTGATAAAGAGACAATAAAATTACTTAATTACGAGTACTCTGTTAATTGACACTAAATATATTTTTTGTAAAGAATTTACAAATAGGTTATAGGTAATTCTTTACAAAGCTTAACTCTTTACAAAGCATAAATTCGACCAACTATGGAATACTGCTCCCATTTTTGGGGCTCCGCTCCCAAACATACACTGCATTTGTTGGATTCTGTTCAGAGAAAAGCTGTTCGTCTGATTGGAGACCCGGAACTGACCGGCGGCCTTGATTTGCTGGATCATCAAAGAACGGTTGGCGACTTGAGTCTGTTCTACAAGTATTTTCATGGAAAGTGTTCGAAGGATGTAGCCCGCTTAATTCTTCCCAGAGCGGTGCATGTTAGAAATACACGTTGCGCTAAACTTCACATCCGTATGAGATTCAGCTTGTTATTCCGCGTACAACGCTTTTCAAGCAGTTTTTTATATGGAGAACATCATCCCTTCGGAATAATTTGCCCAGGGCTGTGTTTCCCACCGAGTACGATTTACAGCGATTCAAGAACAACGTGAATCGCTTTTTCCGCACACATGCCGCTCCTGGAGCACTCTAGGGACTTCCCTGCAGCACGTGTGCTAGACCCATAAAAAAAAACATAGTACAACTATATTTTCAAACGCTTAACTAAGACTCGTTGGAAAAATGTAGTTGTACTATGAAAACGCGATAACACATTTGTAAATTCTTTACAAAAAATATATTTAGTGTCAGTTAACAAAGTAATTAAGTAGTTTTATTTTTAAAATGTACTGTCACAAAGTAACGAACCAATCAATCAACTCTTGATAAAGAGAAACAAAAAGCCGAATTGAGAAGGAGAATTAGAATGACATGGGCAGCCACTGGAAAACTGGCTCACGTCTTAAAAAGTCCTGGTATCTCGATCAATCTGAAAACCAAAATTTTTAATATGTGCATTCTCCCTGTGATGACGTATGGATTAGAAACCGCAACATTAACGGTGACAATAGCTAATAAACTTAGAACTACTCAGAGAACGAATTATGCTGAGAGTAACACTTAGAGATCTCTTGCGTAACGAGGAAATACGTTTACGATCCAAGGTCGAGGATGTCATAAAGCATGTAGCAACTCTAAAATGGGCTTGGGTAAGACACGTCGCTAGACAGGAGGCAGATAAGAAGTGGACGAAACACTTAATACAGTGGATATCTAGAAGACACAGGAGAAGTGTGGGAAGACCACCAAAAAGATGGATCGATGATATGAAACAATAGATCGCAGGAACTGGCACCGTATAACCAAGGATAGAGTGGAGTGGAAAAGACTGGAGGAGGCCTACCTCCAGGAGTGGAAGGGAAAGGGCTGCTAAAAGAAGAAGAATAAGTTTAAAGTCATTCAAACTTTTCAAAAATGGATCACTTTTATTATAGATTAAGAGGGCGACCCGAAATTTTGACCTGTCGACTAACAGTCTGCCTAGTTGTTCGTTTTATAGGGGAGTCGAATAAAAGGCTTTAACGTTAATTTTGCGGCCCCCGTGCCTTGAAATGACCAAAATGCTACGTTCATAAATGGACTGTCGTTTAATCACTTGAATTAAGTACCAAGTTTTTTGACCCCTAGAGCTGCATCTGGCCTCGGCGCCGTCTACTCTTTGGGACGCTCGACTTTTACAAGTGGTACAGTCCATTTTTGGATGTAGCATTTTAGGCCTTATCTGGGCATTCTAGGGCACGGGCGTCACAAAATCAACGCTAAAAGCTTTTATTCGACTCTTGGTCTATTAGGTCTCATAAGAAAATCGCAGATGCTAATGCGTTATGTTAAGTGATTATAGTTAAGTTCATGAGCAAATCATAAATCGTATTCTTTTTACCGGACTATAATCGTAGAAGTATTATTTTCACACAATCTACAAGAAAGATTAGTGACCGGTTACAATATACAACTTTTTACCTAGCTGGCAAACCCTATGTAAATAGTAAATGCATTGAATAAGATAACGATAATTTACTCTGGTTACCGTGTAAGGCAATACGGTTTTTTGATAAGAATGTAACCCAAGATATTTTTAGATTGGTTACAAATATATTAAGGTGTGTCTTAAGATGTCGCTTAAGCAAGAGCTACTGTTACTTTATTAGATAAAAGTACTCAAATGGTAATTGTGGTAATTAAAACTTATTATTCTTATTTCAAATGTAATTGACACCTTAATACTCTAGATTAGTTTGAGTAAGATTATTTATATACTATAAAGGTAAGTGCTGAATATTAAAACTTCTAATATGCAATAACAAGAAAAAGAAATTGAGATAGCTAATTAGAGTTAATTCTACTTTATTATTATCAAATTCAAGCTAAATATACTTATATTTAGTAGCGATTAAATCAGAAATTTTTAACATTCTACTCTTGTTTTTTTCGCAAAAAGATTGAATCATATTATGCTATATAAATAATTTTTTTTATAGAAAATATATTGTTTTTTAGCGAATGATTGTATTTCCCCAAGATTATAAACCAATTTACTGACCCTATTCAAGTGGTGTTTATTGACTTAAAGTCCATAATATTTTTCTAGCACCACACAGTAAAACACTGATGAATCAGTCAGTTATTTTTGAAATAGAAAAAAACAAAAACTGCGGATTTTTGGAAATACCTATATTATATAACAAAAATAAATGATAGAAAATAAAAATAAATTTATAGATTTGTATTCGTAAGAATGTGAAAATGAAAAATGAGTTAAAAATATTTACCTGGGGGTATTTTCAGGTTCTGAGTTAATGGTTGTTGATTAAAGTATTATTTATTGTCTTATATAGGCTTACAAAAGTGAATAACTTTTATATCTAAATTAAGGGGTTACATACACCTCGAATTTTCAGCGATTCCATTTGTTTTTACTGAGTTTTATTCTCTATACCTTTAAGAATTATTCAAAAAAAAAATTAAGAAAATTGAAAGTAACGTCGTTAGAATTTTGCATGCATTAGTGGAATTAATTTATCAAGTGGCAAGAGGAAGAAGGCATACAGTACGAAGCTGGAATGGGAGACTACTGTAAGTTCATTTTTTATCTATCCGAAACTTTTTTCTCGAAACTATATTTTCAGACACTGTCTGCAATATTATTCAGTCAATTTTTAATATTTGTAACTTTTTCTTTTCAAAATTTAATTACTTTTTCTACAAAATGACAAGAGGTTTTTTAAATTTTTCTAATAGACAATTTTTTATATGGTAAATCATTAAACATAAAGTTTTTGGTCGAAAATTGCATACTAAAGTTTGAAACACCATAAACTTTTTATTTTTGAAAAAAAACTTCGACAATTTTTAACTACTATATTATTTTACAAGATTAAATTTTATACGCTACACTTCGCAGACGATCAGGTGGTGCTTGCACAAGATAAAGAGGACCTGGAATTAATGACAAGGAAACTGCTAAAAGAATACGAAACATGGGGCCTGATAGTAAACCAGGAAAAGACAAAGTACCTGTGTGTAGGAAAGGAGGAAAATATCGGTTCTCCAGATAGAAGACCACATTCAAATCGGACCATGCGCAGAATATACATATCTGGGTACAAAAATTACAAGCAACGGACGGACTGAACCAGAAATTGAACACCGTATTGTACAGGGGAAGAAGGTCACTGGGTGTCTAAACTCGATTCTCTGGGGAAAACATATATCAAAACAAAACAAAAAACTCTTGTATAACACTATTTTAAGGAGTATAGTACTCTACGACAGTGAAGCATGGCAAATGAGTCAAACTACACAGCGGAAACTACGAGTATTGGAGATGGACTACTGGCGTAGATCGGCAGGAAAATCACGCCGTGACAAGGTCCCAAACAAAACGATTCTAGAAATAGTGGAGGAGGATATAATACAAGGAATTGAAAGGAAACAACTAGAATGGTATGGTCACGTGGAGAGGATGAGCGCCGAAAGACTCCCGAAGCTGATCAAAAACTGGTTACCACGGGAAAAGAGAAAAAGAGGGCGCCCAAAAACAACATGGATAGAAGGAATAGAAAGAAGTATGTCAGCGAGGAATCTAAACCACGGAGACTGGGAAAATAGAGAGGACTGGAGAAAAGGGACCAAAAGGCGTACAACGCTATAAAGAATGGATGATGATGAATTTTTATTTTTGCACATTGGATTATTTTTGTGTGAAGTTACCTTGCAAGGAGGCGCCATAGTTTTGTCCAGTGGTCTATTTAACCCGATAAAAAATAATGTTAACATTTAAAACATACTTAAAAAAAATGTTTTTCTTATAATTTAAAAAACAATAAAAATACATAACCGCCATTCTTTTGTATTATTCACTTAATAACCTTTAAACTATTTTTTTAAAATATACATACTTTTTGCAGCGCCCAGGTGTATGTAACCTCTTAATACAATCCTGATTAAATATTGGTTGATTAAAATATCGGTATGTGATTTATCCACCACTTTCCTCGCACACACAGTTCTTACGTGAGTACTGAATTCGACTTTCCCACTGTAAACAGTGCAACCCCATATTTTAAATGATATGATTGGTGAGATATTAACCACACAGTAAAATTAGAGATAATGAAAAAAATTACATAATTCTCTGATTTCTCGACTTCAAAGAATCCTGAAAAGGACATATAACACGATGTCTACGAAGTAATCTCTGTAACACTCACCCACCTCTTACAACCCTTATATATTTGACTCTAAATATATGTTTGAAATTTGTTCTTTTTTTCAATTATAAATCAAGAAAAACTATCATAATACTGTATTGTTTTGGCCGATACTTGGTGGAGATGCAGCTATCACTGCAGCTTTAACAAGAATCATTCTTGATAAAGCTACAGTGAGAGCGAAACATGTCAAAAGATTTAAATACATGTGAAGTTTACCAGTAAATGAAAAAACAATTGTTTGTTTTACTGTTTACTTAACTTAAGCTATCATAATACTTTTGAAATTATACACAATTTATCGACCTCACCCCCTTCACTTAAAGCGATACCGCTCAGAAATTCTAGTATCCTAAATAAAGGAGGCTTGCCTTTAGGAAGAAAGGTGGCAGATATTGAAAAATCATGCTTTTGGGCGTTAGTTCGCGACAGTTTCAAGTTAGTTTGGATGTCTTGCTCATAATTTTAACTCTTTCCTCAGAATACTGAGCATTTAGCGTCGCAATGTTATTATTTAACATCATGAATTCTGTTATTACGATGGATTGGTAGGTCACTAAAAATAATATATTTATGTACTGCTAGTATAATTCATTCTACTTGCAACTTCAGTACAAGATCTAGAATCAATTATGGAGCGCCTGGAAACCACTAGCAAAAACTATGGATTGACAATTAATAGAGCGAAAACCAAAGTAATGATTGTTAGCTGTAATGAAGATCTGCTACCCATAAACGAAATTGCTGGTTTCACTGTTGTAGACCATTTCAACTATTTGGGATCCCTCATAACTCATAATGGTGGATGTGAAGTGGAAGTAAGAAGACGTTTGGCTATGGTTAGAAACTCGGCGATTAAACTGACTAACATCTGGACAGATCCACCTGTCACAACAAATACAAGTTAAGATAGCCATCCAGCCTTATATTCCCCATAGCAACTTACGCATCGGAAACATCGAGCATTAAACCAGCTGACAAAAGACGAATCGATGCGTTTGAGGTGTAGGCATATCAAACGAAGAATTCTCAGAGTGTAATATACCAAACACCGTACTAATGTATCTATTCTTGAAGAGCTTAGTATAAATAATTGACTTTCAAATAGAATTAATAGACAGCACCTGAAATATTTTGGTCACATTATGAGGAAAGTGGATGCCATGGAAAAGTTTGTAGTAATGGGGAAGGTAGAAGGTAGAAGATCAAGGGGACGGGACGGTCTCGAACAAGATGGTCCGACCAAGTAAGATCTCTCCTTGGTATGAGTTTGCACTAGTCATGTCAGATCGCGCAGGATCAAAATGCCTGGAGAATGACTATTGAGGCAGCAACTGCCTAGTGTCACCGATACTCCTATTGGATTGAAAGGATTCAGAGAGAGAGAGAGAGAGTATCATTTCGGCAGACAACAAGTCATTATAGTAATGTTAGAAATTTTCCTATTAGCTAAATTCTTTTTAACACAAAGACTAAGTCCCGGGTTGATTTCAGGGTTACAGGTTCGGCGTGTATTTCTTCAAGCAAATAGTTGAGACAGAAACAAAAGTCAGTTGAAAAGAACTAACTTTGTTTGTTATTATAAGTTTATTTTGTTAGAAAATGTGAAAGTTAAAAGATGTTTACAGAATAAGAGTTTCTATAAAATGTTATAGAAATACTCCAATGTCAATTATCTTCTAATGTCAACACACATATCTATGAAGAATTTTTAAAAATTTTGGCCTTTCTTTAAAAAAACAACTTATAATTATTAGTCTAATAAGCCCATTAAGAATTTAATGAGATTCAGTAAGTACTACTAGAGATCCTGCTAAGCGTCAAATATATATAAAACTTGGTACAAAAAAAAATAATAATTAGTTAAACTAAAAAAACTTAGTACCTAAAAAGAATATAACGCTTATTCAAAATTTTGAGAATACTAATCGTTCTTAAATATTTTCAATGTATTCTCGAAAGGTGGTCAACATCCAAAGTTCAGATTAGATCACAAGGTCACTATAAGCTTTATAAACGTTTTTTATATTTTCAAAATATTTTAGAAAGAGAGACGGAGTTTCGAGCCTCAGTTTTTAAGAATATGTTTTAAAATACCAAAAAAATGTAAAAGTAGGCTAAAATTCAGATAAAAGAAGTTGTTTTTCAGTTTAAAAAAGCATCTGATACTATAGAAACACACTAAATTTGCGGGTCAGTGCTTTACAATTATATATTTTCTTTAAAATAATTTTTATCACTTTTGATGTATTTTCGTTATCCATACAGTGTATATATATATATATATATATATATATATATATATATATATATATATATATATATATATATATATATATATTACTTTACAATAACGGGAAGAGAATCTATCGAGTGTCGATCTGTGGGATGTTAATGAAAAACTCATTTCCTTCCTTAATACTTTTTTGACATTTTCAAGAATGAACTACAAGATTAAAACATAAACATACTGTTAGTTGGGTTAGTCAAAGCAATGTCACTACATTTCTTTTATATCAGTTACTTTATTTAAGTTGTCTAGGATGTTACATTGGACAGACTTCAAAATGCTGAAAACAAAGAGCCACATAACACAAATGTGATGATGAAAGAAAAATTTTTGTACGGTGGTTCAACACCATCTACATTCTAACCATAATTTTGATTATAACAACGTAAAAATTTTACATCTAGAAAAAAATTACAAAAATGGATTGTTGCTAGAGATGTACTAAATAAATATAATTAATATAAATTATAAATTTGATAGCAGTCAATTGAGCAATATTTACTGTAACATTATAAAAATCCAAAAAAAATAATAAAATAAAGACTAATACGAGGCATGTTTTTTAAGTAAGTACCGTTTTGCGATTTCGCCGCCGCAGCGATACGGTCGGCGTTCCGCGCATGCGCGCTGGTAACCTACATCTCATGTCTACGCACTGACGCCATTACAGTCTGATTCTTCATTGTATACGTTGTTTACTGAGTGTTTAAGATGCCTCCGACAATCGTGAGTCCCGCCGATTGTGAAGTACGGGCTGTTATACGATTTCTTAGTGCTAAAGGCGTAAAACCGATCGATATTCATCGTGAGATCTGTGAAGTTTACGGACAAAACATTATGAGTGATGGAATGGTGAGGAAATGGGTGAGAGCATTTAAAGATGGCCGCACAAATGTGCATGATGAAGAACGGAGTGGGCGTCCTTCGGTCGTTAATGAAGATTTGGTGCAGAAAGTGGACGAAAAGGTGAGAGAAAACAGACTACCATTTGTTCCTGCACTTGAAGAAGCACCTGGGTGGTCAGCGTCTTCAAGACGATAACGAAGTCAAAACATTTGTGATACAGTGGTTAACAAGTCAGGCGGCAGAATTTTATGAGGAGGGTATTCAAAAACTGGTGCCACGTTATGACAAGTGCCTCAATATTCACGGAAATTATGTAGAAAAGTAGATTAAGGTACAGGCTTTCATGTAAAAATAAAATTATAGCGATATCTTTGCACGTCTTTTTTTAATTCCAAAACGGTACTTACTTAAAAAACATGCCTCGTATATAATAATACTTTTGAGACACAGTAATGTCAAAAAAGGAGGAAGATAGGAAAAGAGAAAAAATGTAAAAAAATATATAATAAAAGACCGTTTTTAGTCAATTTCCACTGGTTTATTTAAATTGTGATGACGCGTTTCGCCGTTTCGCTGTCGATGCAGCTTCTTCAGATCTACATTTTACACTGTCAAGTTAGGTTTAATGTTTACAATTTTATATAATTTCTTAATTATTTTATTACACCTAATTAAATTATATTGATAGTATTGGAAAACCCACACAGACATGGAAATAGGAGAATAAATTCAATAATGGTGAATTGTTTAAATCTACCTGGTCGTTGAGTAAAGTACCTGTAGTCCTTAATCGATTTATTTGCATTGTCTCTAAAAGGTTTAGTTTTAAACCTTTTTGTTGGGTATGTAAAATTTTAAAATTCTTGTCAAACGTGTGATTTTCTATTAAAAGATGATTAGCATATGTTGAATTAGACTTTCTATGGATGAAACTTGAAAATCACACGTTTGAAAAGAATTTTAAAATTTTACATACCCAACAAAAAGGTTTAAAACTAAACCTTTTAGAGACAATGCAAATAAATCGATTAAGGACTATAGGTACTTTAATCAACCATTATTGAATTTATTCTCCTAATTTCATGTCTATGTGGGTTTTTCAATACTATCAATGTAATTTATTTAAGTGGAATATTATAATTAAGTAATTATATAAAATTGTAAACATTGAACCTAATTTGACAGTGTAAAATGTAGATCTGAAGAAGCTGCATCCACAGCGAAACGCGTCATCACAATTTAAATAAACCAGTGGAAATTGACTAAAAACAGTATTTTATTATATATTTATAATGAATTTCCATCAAGTAGAAGCTACAACCATCTGAAATATAAAAAATATTATCCACATATCGTAAACAAATTCAGTGATTCATGAACACTGTTGTAAAGTAGATATATAGATTTAAATATAGATTTAAAGAAAAAGAATAACTCTCAATTCCTAAGTTAACGTTTTATATTTTTCTGTTGTCATCGGTGTATCACGTTTAATGATACGAGAAAAAGTTTTTCTTTTTCTTTCGTTTTTTTCCTTTTACTACGAACTTGTTTTTTTACCTAACTAAGAGTGTGTTTTTGTTTTAATCTTGTAGTTCACTCTTGAAAATGTCAAGAAATTATTGACGAAATATTGAGAATTAAGGAAGGAAAATTAGTTTTTCATTTACATCCCACAGATCGACACCCGAAAGATTCTCTTCCCATTATATAAATACACATATATATATATATATATATATATATATATATATATATATATATATATATATATATATATATATATGTATATATATATATATATATATATATATATATATATATATATTTATATATATATATATATATATATATATATATATATATATATATATATATATATATATATATATACTACGACCGCCTTCTGCGGCAGGATTACCATCAGGAACGCCACCCAGGTTAACAGGAAATGAATCACCCAATTTACCGGAAAGAGAACCTCTAAATGTATCGGTTAATTCATCGGGCAGTTCTGCATCTCGCTCGGACGACAATGCTCCGCCTCCACCATATTCAATACTATCAGCCTGCGGAGCACTTAGCTAGGATAGAAGGTGAGAGGCTGCGCCAGGGGTTACGGCCAAGAAGGGGAACAGTGTAAGTAAACTTTCATCATAAAAATAGTTTAGCTACAACTTAATATATTTAATAATGATTAAACAAATTTGGAACGAATTTCCGACGTTTCGCCTACGATTGCACCCAGTTTTCTTTCCATGTCATTTATTTATTCTGAGCAATTCACCCGTAATTTAAAACTTGTTTTTCTAGGTACAAGAAATAGTGGAACAAATTAGAACTGTTCTGGAAAATTTATACGAACAGACAATCGTCAGATTAGGAAAAAAAGTCATACTTGTATATCTGGTATATATATATATATATATATATATATATATATATATATATATATATATATATATATATATATATATATATATATATAGACAACAGATGGTACACCAATGCATTTCGTGCTATAAAGATTTGGCACTGTGCCATTTTGTTGTGTCATCAACAAGTGTCAGACGCGCACGAGTGATAAATTGGAAAAGTGTATGCATAGTGTTGTGTTGTTGTGTTCAATATGTCAAAATCTATACCGAACAAAGAGCATTCGCGGACAGCATTAATTTTTTGTTTTCATTTGAAGAAAACTGCTGTTGAGTCATACCAATTACTTCGAGAAGCTTATGGTGAACATGCTCCATCGCAAGATACGTGTGAACGATGGTTCTGGCATTTCAAAAGTGGTGACTTCAATGTTGCAGATAAGGAACGTGGAAAACCGCCAGAAAAATATGAAGATGTGAAATTGCAAGCCTTGTTGGACGAAGATGATTGAAACACACAAAAACAACTCACCAAGCAATTGGGCGTTAGTCAACAAGCTGTTTCCAATCGGCTACGAGAGATGGGAAAGATTCAGAAGACCGGTAGATGGCTACTACATGAGTTGAACGACAGGCAAATGGAAAAGCGCAAAAACACGTGTGACATTTTGCTCACTCGGTACAAAACGAAGTTGTTTTTGCAACGTATAGTTACAGGGGATGAAAAGTGGATTTATTTTGAGAATCCCAAGTGCAAAAAATCATGGGTATCGACCGTAAGACCGAATCGCTTTGCTAGAAAGACGATGCTCTGTGTTTGGTCGAACCAAAGGGGCATGGTCTCCTATGGGCTTTTAAAACCTAGGAAAAACGGTTAATACTAAACGTTACCAACAACAATTGGCCGATTTGAACCGTTCGCTGCTTGAAAAAAGGCCAGAATACCGAAAGAGGCAACACAAAGTCATTTTTCTTCATGACAATGCTCCATCACATACGACAAAACTAGTTCGCGACACGTTGGAAGCACTCAGCTGGGAAGTTTTACCCCATGCGGCTTACTCATCAGAGTTGGCTCCTTCCGATTACCACTTGTTTGAATCGATGGGTCACGCACTCGCTGAGCAGCGCTTTGGTTCGTACAAAGATGTGAAAAAATGGCTCGATGAATGATTCTCAGCAAAAGGGGAAGATTCTTACTGGCGTGGTATTCATAAATTGCCCAAAAGATGGGAAAAATGTATAACAAGCGATGGAGCATACTTTGAGTAAAGAAAGCACTTTTTATCATTCTTCCGAATTTAATATGTTTTTTAGAAAAAAAATCCGCATTTCATACTTGTACTTCTGGTACTATATATATATATATATATATATATATATATATATATATATATATATATATATATATATCTCTATATAGCTATATAGCTATATCTATATAGTGCTTTCTTTTAAATTTTCTGTCTTTTTATAAAACACCCTTTATAAACGTCATCTAAATAATCAAAGGTAAACTCTCTAAGTAACAATTCTATTAAGTCAAAAGATAAAACAAAACACCAAAAGGAAAACGGAAAACAAGCTTTCAATATAATTAGCTGCTTTATTTGTTCAAGCCGTGGCCAAAGAAGAACGACACAAAAGGGATGTATGCAAATTTAATTTTGATGGAATCACAGTCTTAGGCAAAGAAAAAGCATACAAACAAAAAGTTGACAAAGGTCTGCTCTCCGACAATCGAGTAGTGTACTGCATATTTTAGATTAGGGGTTGCCATTTTGCACAAGTCGCCTCTTGAGTAGCGTTTGCTCTTTTGAATCTGGCTGAATAGAACTAGTAGCCCTATTTGGTGCATCAATATATAATATACAACGATATATAAAGATGTATTAATTTTGTATGAGAGATTTCTTATTTACGGTGCAAAATTTGCACCAAGTACACTTAATTTAAGCAATTTATGAAATGTTTGTGAAACATGGTAAATCTACGAGTTTGTGAGGACTAGTGAATACAACTGCCAATGTCTCGGTTTCATTATAATTTTTCCAAAGCTACTTACTACTACAATAGAGTTCAAACATTAGCAAATTATTTACCCTGAAATTTCATTTACTGATCCTCAGTTTGTTAATCTCGGCACGCCTTTGTTGTTACCTTTATTTTAAGCATGCACAGAATTAAGAGAGAAGAAGAAATTAAATATACCGTTATCGTTTTTGAAGCATGTGCAGTCGTAAAATGCTAGAATTGTTCCTCTATTTACTATAGTGAATGCTGTAATTTAAAAGATAACAATGACATATAATTGGAACCCACCGTTTGGAACTTGCGCCGTATTAGAACAAAATAAGGATTCCTTTATTAAGGATAACTTATAAACAAAGTTGTAACAAAGCTTATTTGAGAGGTTCGTTATTCTTATCGCTATTATAGGGGCATATTTGTTTTCTACTTATGTAAACAAGGTACTAGGAAGATACATTAAAATTGAAATCATCATCTTTTATTACAAATAACTTTAACAAAAATTAATGTTAAATTTATTGTAGGATTTTGGAATCTTTGGCAAAACACTTTATTTTTATACTCAGCACGTGTCTTTTTAACCATATTAGCATCATCAGGAGCGATTACTGGCCGTCGGTTGACTAATCGCTCTTGATGAGGCTAAATGATTAGAAAAATGCATCTCGAGTGCAAAAATAAAGTGTTTGGTCTAATAGTGATAATTGCTGTGAAGTGTTAGGATAACATTATTTTTATCAGCATAAATAATTTTGTATTTCCACTAAAATTCTTCTATGGGTGCGGTAAAGTTAAGTTTCATAGTTTAGTGCAAGGTATGTTAATTTCAGTTTATATTTTATCTTAGCACATTCGTTTTAGCTCGGAAACATTCAAGGAAGTGATAGAAACCTGTTAGATAAAATTTTAATTTAGAACATTTTTTATGTGGACCCATCAAATACGAATAACCAGGGTTTGAATTGTTTTAGCTTTTCATCATCATCATTATCATCATTAGCTTATTCTATCTATAGTCGGATGTAAGCCTCCACAAGTTGCCTTCAACGAGCTTTGTTGTTTGCTTTTTGCATCCAATCGTGTCCTGCTAATCTTTTTATGTCGTCTGTCCATTTTGTCTGTGGTCTACTTCCGCATCTTTTATGTTCTCTAGGCCTCCATTCTACTATACGGCGTGTTCATCTCATTCATCCTTGCGATATGCCCCGCCCAATTCCTTCTTAAACTACATATTCGTTGTATTACATCTGTCACTTTTGATCTCCTTCGAATCTCGATGTTAGGAATACGATCTTGGAGTCTAATATTGAATATTCTTCTCTCCATTGCTCTTTGGGATATTTGGAGTTTATTTATTATACTTTTACTTAAAACCCACGTTTCAGTGCCATATGTTAATACTGGTAATACATATTGATCGAATACTCTGGCTTTTATTGTATTTGAGATGTCCAATTTAAATTTAGATTGTAACCTTCCGAACGCAGACCAACCCAGCGAGACTCTTCTATCTAAGTCAGCCTTTAAATTATTTTTTATATAAATGTTTGGCTTTTACTTGATGGAAATCCATAACTAACGTAATGAAAGACAATTTGTCAAAATTTCCACCTCTTATTACAAAATTGCATGACGCGTTCCGTTACATGGTAACTTCTGATGCTTTTTGCAACTAATAAACATTTAGGTTAGTTCAGGTTCAGACTAATTTTAAAAGTAGATATTAAGGTGGAATAAGATCTAAATGTTTGTTAGTTGCAAAAAGAAGTTACCATGTAAAGAAACGTGTAATGCAATTTTGTAATAAAAAGTGGAAATTTTGACAAATTGTCTTTCATTACGGTAATAACCAGTGTCCTACCCATTCCCGTTCCAGAAACATTGGCGAGTCGTGTGGTGAATTAAAAAAAATCCCTTAAATTTATACAAGATATACACTAACTTACCCTAACTTTCTTTTGTTTTTTTTTTAATGTGATGTTGCCTATGAAATTTTAAATTTATAATATCTTGTATATTTTTGGTAATGAAATGACAGATGTGTAGCTCCTTTTTTAAAAGTTTATTCACTTTTTTTTTATTTTGTTTTTTCTAGAAAGGATTATACCACGTATTAAATTATGGTCCAACCTATTAGGACCTTCTCAATTCATTTTTAAAACAAAACAAAAAATATAGCAAATCCCAAAAATAACACAAAAGCAAAACTAGAAAAAAAAAGAAGTTATATTCACTTCTCCATTTCGTTAATATAAAGATACACAATGAGGAAATGTTTATTTTAAGAGTTGCAGAATCTTTTTAATGTGCCATTTCTTCACGCCTATATTGCGCATGTTTTTAACAACCATAACAATAAAAAGATGCTGAAAATCTTTCTATAAAGTACATAGGGCTTAGTTTAAATATGCATCTCTTCTAATTCTAATCTTCCATTTTTAATGGACTTCGATAAGGAAGGTGGTCATATTTTGGTACCAAATAGAAGTATCCAATTTTAATTTTCAATATTCACAATATTAGGTTACGCCGGGCAGGGGTTTTGCATTTAAGCCAATTCTTAACTAGCTTTTGCTCTTTTAAAACCTAGCTGAATGATTCATGTAAGAAAAATATGGTTTGTTTATTGAGCAGGTTTATTTGACGGTGGGGCAAAATATAATTTTTTGGTGTTGCATAACCATTTTTTTTGTTAGCTTAGTAAAATTAAAAATAAATTTCTTAAAAAGTAATTAAAAATGCACTGAAAGAGTTTCTGTCTATTTTGTTGTTTTTGTATAATTTTCCATTAGAGTCATAACATGGAGATTTAGGAACAAATTAGACAGTTGTCAATCATGTGACAAAGCCGAATTTAGACGAGGATTCAGCACTTTGGACCATCTTCAAATAATTAGATTACTAGTGAAAAAAGCAAATAAATATCAGGTCACCTTGTGGAGAGCAATGGTTGATTCAAAAGCATTTGATTCGGTAGAGATATGGACAGTCCTTCCCCTGAAGTAACAGCAGAGTCGACGAAAGATATGCAACTCTTCTTGAATACATATATAAAAATGCCACTTCACAAATAATGCTTGAAGAAAAAACAAATAAAATCAAAATTAAAAGAGAAATTAGACAAGGCGACTCGATATCCCCAAAGCTGTTCACGTTGACTCTAGAAGACATGTTCAAATCCTTAAAGTGGGAAAATAAAGGAATACTAATGGACGGTGAACGATTAAATCACTGAAGGTTGGCAGATGATGTCACTCTGATCGCCAACACAAAAGAAGAATTACAAGAAATGCTGATGGAATTAAATAATAAGTCTCGAGAAATAGTTCTAAAAATAAACTTCACCAAAACCACATATTTGAAAAACGAAAATGAAGATATCGGCCAGGAACCATTAATATAAGGTAAATAATAGGAAAGATGCAAAAATTCATATATTTAAGACCATAAATCGAAACAGCAAAAAATAATTTAAAGGCTGACTTGGATAGAAGAGTCTCGTTAGCTTGGTCTCCGTTTGAAAGGTTACAATCCACATTTAAATTGGACGTTCCAAATACAATAAAAGCCAGAGTATTCGATTAATATGTACTGCCGGTATTAATATATGGCACTGAAACGTTGGCTTTAAATAAAAATATAATAACTAAGTTGGGAATGTGGAATCTTTGGCACAATGATACTACTCAGTATATATCACCACTACACCAAACACTTTATTTTTGCACTCGACGCGCGTTTCGCTAACCATGTTAGCTTCATCAGGAGCGATGATTGACTGTCAATCATCGCTCCTGATGAAGCTAACATGGTTAGCGAAACGCGCGTCGAGTGCAAAAATAAAGTGTTTGGTGTAGTGGTGATATATACTGAGTAGTATCATTGTGCCAAAGATTCCACATTCCCAACTTAGTTGAGATGGCTTCACGGTCAACGGAATTAAACCTTTATCGTAAGTACAGTAGTAAGATTAGATTAGTAGGTGCAGATATTTGGTTTTTAAAGTCTTGCAAGAAATTTAAAGTTTTTTCTAATTTTATTAAGGTTAATTTACCAAAATCAGACATTTCAGAAAAAGTTTCATTCTTTGCTAAACAAAAATGGCTTGACTTAGAAATCAAGAATTTGTACACAAAACGTAGTATGTTAGAAGTAGAATCATACAGCATATTCAAAAAACTTACTTCAGGATTAAACAATATTGAATATGAAGTATGGAGCGAGTTCCAGAGGAAAATGTTTTTAGTTATTGATATTCAATATAAAAAGAAATTCTCTATTCTAAGAAAAAAAATTAAAAAAGCTCTTACCGAAGAAGAATAGTCCTCAGGAACTCGTAAATATTGTAGAAAATCATTCATTTTAATCCTTTACACGAAATGAAATTCGAATCTTAAACAAAGGTCTTAACTTTGCAGTACCCCCCCTCCTAGAGATAATTTATCAGAAATAGTTGCTCACATTGAAAGTTCCATTAATACACTTCCAGAAAATAGTAAATCATTTGTGAGGGAAGCATGTCGCAATCAAATATCGAAAAACATAGTTAACAACACAAATTCTAATTCACGAAAAAACATAAAAGTGGTTAAAGGATTGAAAAAGAAAGAAGTCTTCTACTTAAAAGCGGATAAAGGAAATAAGGTTGTTATATTGGATAAGAAAGATTACTAGTCAATCATCGCTCCTGATGAAGCTAACATGGTTAGCGAAACGCGCGTCGAGTGCAAAAATAAAGTGTTTGGTGTAGTGGTGATATATACTGAGTAGAAAAATATAATAAATAAACTCCAGGTAACCCCAAGAGCAATGGAGAGGAGAATGCTAAATATCCGCTCCGATCGTATTCCTAACATCGAGATATGAAGAAGGTCAAAAGTGACAGATGTAATACAACGAATATGTATATTAAGGTTTAATTGGCCGGGGCATATCACAAGGATGAACGATAACAGATGGACACGCCATATAGCTGAATGGAGGCTTAGAGAACACAAAAGATGCACAGGTAGACCACAGACAAGATGGACGGACGACATAAAAAGATTAGCGGGACACGATTGGACGCAAAAAGCGAACAAGAGAGCTCATTGGAGACAACTTGGGGAGGCTTATATCCGACTATGGATGGAATAAGCTAATGATGATGATGAAGATGGTAACTCTCCTTGCTGAAATCATTGCTTAATTTTTAATGGATCTCCTATTATTAGTATTCTTTGAAAATTACCGAAAGGTGAAAAAAGTTCAACATGTCAGTACTTGATTGAATTGATATTCACGTTTAAAAATAATTAATTGTTATTAATTAATATCAATCAATAAAAAAATGTAATTGTTCCATACCTTATTTAATTCTTGTTGCTGCATCTGCTGTTGCTGTTGATTCTGTTGAATGAGCAGTTGCTCTCTAGCCATTTGGAGTTGTATAATTAGTTCAGATAGCTTTCTGTCCTTTTCCATAAGGTTGTCACCAGAGAGCGCTTGTTGTATCGCTGCTGCGGGCTCTACATCACTGAAAAAATGAACAAAAAAAAATAAGTAGTTTATTGAAATTGACGTCATAATATGTACTTAGTAGTCATTTTAAGTATGATGTCTTTGAGATAGCAGCTAATCAAAAAATGATAACTGTAGCTTAATATCTTTAGATTGTTTTTAGTTAAATAAAAAGCTACTGATGATAAATTTAAATAAAATAGTTTGATATTCTATTTGTCCGTCTGTCTATCCACTTACAGGAAAACTCTCAAACAAATTACTATCTTGATTTTAAATTTGGCGAATTCTCTTGAATGGCCTTAAGCCAGAGCAGAAATTGACGAGGAGAGAAATTTTTTAAGAACATGAAGCCGCTTTTGAGAACGATGAGTGTTATTATATTTTCTGCAAATTGTCATAGGCAAAGAGACTTCTCTGCATCTCTCAAGAAGGCTAAAACTCAGTAGTGTCCTGGAAAGTTGATAACGATCGTTTATTGGAACTGCAAAGAATTTCTGCCTATTGAAAATAAGCTAGAAGGGTCTCCAAGTAATGGGGAGATTTACGAAAGAGCATTATAAAAGCTGAAGCTGCTGATTAGAGAAAACCGTCCAAATTTATGAAGAACTAAAATTTTGCCATTACACCACAACTACAGGGTCCATAAGGTTCACACGATTCAAGTCATTACTGAAAGCTGTAGATTCACTCAGTTACACCATCCACCCTATATCATTGATTGAGTATCCTGTAACTGTAACTTCAGGGGTCAAAAATTTGTCTCAATGGTAAGTTAAAAGTTGCTGTAGCTTCAATTATTGAGGCTCAAACGAAATAATTGTTGGATGAAATGAAATAACTCGAGAAATGTTGGACTAAGTATATTAATGTAGATGGTAGTTTGGTAAAAAAAAATATATTTTTAAGCAGTGCTTAAGTTTTCCTTCAGAGCTATATAACTTAAAAAAAACACGTATAAGATGGTTAAATTATGGAACAAAAATTAACATCTTCTTTAATTAACTGACTTGCCCATTACTTAATGGAAATTCATATTCAATGA
This sequence comes from Pachyrhynchus sulphureomaculatus, assembly GCA_019049505.1. Lineage (NCBI taxonomy): Eukaryota > Metazoa > Arthropoda > Insecta > Coleoptera > Curculionidae > Pachyrhynchus > Pachyrhynchus sulphureomaculatus. Next base: position 144,441,069 of record CM032449.1, on the reverse strand, counting down.
GAATAAAAACACTAAATTTTTAGTAAAATTTCCACTTTTATTGATTTTCACATTTGACACGTGTTTCGCTAAAACATTAGCTTTATCAAAAATATAGATATAGAATTCATTCCATACTCATACTCTTGATAAAGCTAATGTTTTAACGAAACACGTGTCGAGTAAAAAAATTTTGATAAAGCTAATGTTTTAACACATGTCAAGTATAAAAATCAATAAAAGTGGAAATTTTATTAAAAAATTTAGTGTTTTATTCTCATTTACATCTCCTTTTTTAGAAGAGACAAGGAAAAATATTTGAAATAAAATAAAATAACAATTTCTTGACGTAACAAATTGTCCTCTGAATTTAAGAGTTAGTATGGTTTAGAGATTTTATTATTGAAATGTTCACCATTGTCATACATAATAGGGATACTTCTTTGACATATATTTGTCAGGTAAGAGTATAAGAGAGAAAGAAAAAAATTCCAACTTTACGTTTGGTTCCAGCCTGATAAGAATTTTCTATCTGTTTTTCCTTTCATAAAGCATAAAATTTAATCGTGCAAGGGGCTATTTACAGATCAGAGCTTAAAAATAAGCGATTCAAAGAGGCAGGAAAATATTTCCGTTAATAAGAAAGTTAAAAAAAAACCGGTCAAGTGCAAGTTGAACTTGCGCAATTAGTGTTCCGTACGTTGTTTGTTTTTAAGATAAAAAATTTTGTTACAGAGGTATAAAATGATCAGTGATTTCACAAAACACACCCCAAATGAGTTTTCAATAAAGTTTGTGTCCAATCTTTACTGAAATCTGATGACCTTGAAAATTTTGTTTTTCTTTTATATTTCAGATAAATTATTAAAGGTAATGCAGTCGTGATAATTTTCGTTCAATCTACACCCCCTGGAGAATATTCCAGAATTTTTTCGAAATTTTTTGAAAAGTACTTTTCGAGATAAGGCCAGCGATTTTTCTCGATTTTTTAAAAATAATACAAAGAAAAGTGCTCCCAAGTATTACAGTATATATATATTTTTTACTCGTGTTTTCACAAGCTTTCATTTGACACCACACTCGATGACCTGGTAAAAAATTTTTTTTTTTCACTTCCGATTTCACCCCCCAAAACTGACCCCTTAAGTCAAAATTTAACTCTCAAAACTACATGGCTCTGATGAGGCCATCAATTTCTATATTATTACCAAATTTCAACTTCCTATGTCAAATAGTTTCGGAGAAAATCGGGTGTGACAGACAGACAGACAGACAGACATACATACAGACATCGAAGTGATCTTATAAGTGTTCCATACGGAACACTAATTAGGCAAGTAGCCCCCTGGCCACACGGAAATTAAGTAATTTAAGATACATAATTTTAGTATACAGTTGAAATTAAAATAAAAATAAGAAAAATAACCGGTCAAGTGCAAGTTGAACTTGCGCAATTAGTGTTCCGTACGTTGATTGCTCCTAAAATAAAATAAAAAAATGTAACGAAAGTATGAAATAATCAGTGACTTTGAAATTTTTGTTTTTTTTATATACCAGATAAATTATTAAAGTTAATGCACTCGTGATAATTTTCGTTCAATCTACACTTCGTGGAGAATATTCCAGATGTTTTCAAAATTTTTTGATCAGTACATTTCGAGATAAAGGGGGTGGACAGCGATTATTCGTGATTTTTAAAAATCATGCAAAGAAAAGTGCACGCAAGTATTACATGATATATATGTTTGAACTCGTGTTTTTACAAGCTTCCATTTGACACCCCACTCAATGACCTAGTAAAAAAAAATTTTTTTCACTTCCGATTTCACCCCCCAACCTAACCTCATAAGTCAAAATTTAACTTTCAAAACTACACGGCTCTGATGGGACCATCAATTCCTATATTTGTCCCAAATTTCCACTTTCTATGACAAATAGTTTCGGAGAAAGTCGGGTGTGACAGACAGACAGACAGACAGACATCGAAGTGACCTTATAAGTGTTCCGTACGGAACACTAAATATCGCGAAGGCTGCTTCGAATTGATGTTGCCAGATTTCCTAAGAATTACACAGAAACATAAATTATAAACTTTGTCGCGGAAAAGTATACCAAATTCTTGACTAGTTTCTAAAATAGTGACATTTTGAAAGTTATATTCAAACATCTTCCATATTCTTATTAAAGAATAGCATAAACAAAAATACTCAACGTTTACTTAGTGTTTTTTAAAGTCTGATCAATGGATCTTTGCAGTCATGTTATCAACGCGACGTTAAGAATATTCATACGATTCAATCGGCTATCAATTCAGTGTCGGCGGTCTGAGTTTTAAATGACAATCTCAAAAGTCAAAATAGAATTTAAAAGTTTTCATCCGGTTTGGTAATTAACGAAAACTACGGATATATTAAATGTGTATGATGTGTAAAACACCCTAGTTATTACTTGTGAAGGACATCGTCAAAGAATTATCGATTATTTTTATTGCCTATAAACTCGGCGGTACTGGCTCCTAAAACATGAAGCTATACCCAAATTCCAGGTTGTTCGCTGTCTTTTTTGCATATGTACAAATAATCGAGACAGAATAGAGCGAATGTCGTAAATAACTTCAGATGACAGAACGTTTTTAAATATACTTAACATTTTGACAAGAAGAATAATATAGACGGATGTTTACACTATATTCAGACATTTATGACGTGCATGTAAAGAATCGGACAATATTTGTTTTATTTTTTGTTTCTTACTAGTTGCCTACGAGGCTGGTTTGAAAAGTCCGTGCAAAGTCCGAGAGATGGCACCACCGGCGCGTATCGAGGTCATGTTTAGTTAGTAGTATCTCTTGAATGAACGCACACCAAGTTTCAGCGATATTGGTCTATTTCTTTGTGTTTGGCATTCGTGTGAATCAAGGAAGTCGAGTGATTTTCAAGAAATGGACGAAAAAGAATTTCGTGTGGTGATTAAACATTACTTCATGAAAGGCAAAACGCCTCAGGAGACTAAAGAGAAGCTTGATAAACATTATGAAGACTCTGCACCTTCGATTAGAACAGTTTATAAGTGGTTACAAAATTTTCGGACTGGCCATATGGGCACAAGTGACGCTGAACGTTCTGGACGGCCTGTGGAGGTTACGACTCCAAAAATCATTGATCAAATCCATGATATGGTGATAGATGACAGAAGAGTTAAGGTGCGTGAGATTGCTAGTGCTGTGGGCATCTCGACTGAATGGGTACGTAATATTTTGCATAAACATTTGGACATGAGAAAGCTATCCGCAAGATGGGTGCCGCGATTGCTCACGCTTGACCAAAAACGGAATCGTGTGAAGTATTGCAAGGATGGTTTGCAGCTGTTCCAGAAGAATCCGGAGGACTTTAAGCGTCGTTTCGTTACTGTGGATGAAACATGGATACATTACTATACTCCTGAGACCAAACAACAATCTAAACAATGGGTTACCAAGGGGGAATCTGCACCAAAAAATGTGAAGACCGTTTCTTCGGCCGGAAAGGTAATGGCGACTGCCTTTTGAGATTCGCAAGGGATAATCCTCATCGACTATCTGGAAAAGGGTAAAACTATTACAGGTGAATATTATTCATCGTTATTGGACCGTTTGAAAACCGAGCTGCAAGAAAAACGCCCGCGATTGGCCCACAAGAAAGTCCTTTTCCATCACGACAACGCACCAGCACACACCTCAGCAGTTATGGTCGCAAAATTAATGGAAATAGGATTCCAACTCGTTTCACATCCCCCCTATTCTCCAGACTTGGCTCCCTCGGGCTACTATTTGTTCCCCCCAATTTGAAGAAATGGCTGGCGGGACAAAGATTTTATTCAAACGAGGAGGTGATTGCAGACACTAATGGATATTTTGCAGACTTGGACAAATCCTATTATTCGGAAGGGATCAACAAACTAGAACATCGTTGGACGAAGTGTATAAGCCTAAAAGGAGACTATGTCGAAAAATAAAAAAGATTTACCTGAAACACATAAGTAGTTTTTATTTTTGCACGGACTTTTCAAACCAGCCTCGTATTTTTACTTTCCAAGAATATTAACGTTTATTATGTAAGTTATGAATTTTGAGTTTTCAATCACTAATAGTGACTTTTTTTTCGGGATGGATGTAATCTGGCTCAGCTGTTCATCTTAAAAGGAAATATTCAATATCTTTTTATTAAAAAAGAATACCTGGAATCAATTGAAATACATAAAAAATATTTTATAAACCTGATCGGCAAAAGTTAATCCATTCTGCAAAACCAATTTAAAATGCAGTAAAAAGTGTGTTTCTTTTGCTAGTGCATACATGTATCCAATCTTTAATAAAACTGAAGATTACACCGCATATGATTAGTATCTTCTGCAAAATAGCAAATACTTTTGACGTTATTAGCCTATAAAAGACTGAATTATGAAAAGCCGATATAAGATCCGAGAGTTTTCAAGAGTCGAGTAATTTTTATTGCCGACAAGATTTCCTCGAAGTAATCAAATATTGTAACATAATTTAAATATGAAGCTTTTTCGTAACTCTTATTGGTATGCCGACTATACTGATGCTATAAACTTTAATCATTGCGGTGCAATTGTATCAGTAAAATAAGTAAGAAGCAGTGGTAAATACGGTAATAATAATAAATACAGTCTATAGTCTAATTTCGAGAATAAAATTTAAAGGAGTTTTTTGTAAAGTTACTTGTCTATAAAATTGCAACTGCCAATGAATATGACCGGTTAATCCTAATAAGAAAAACCTTTCAGCAGATATAAATTTAAAAAAAAACTGGCCAAGTGTAAGTCGGACTTGCGCAATTAGTGTTCCGTACGGTAATTGCTTTTAAAATAAAATGTAATTCTCACCTAGGCTAAGTTAATTAGGTCCCTGGCATGTATATATCTTAAGATCCAATATTGTATCATATTTTTTATTAGACATCTTACCGACCTAATAGCCAATAAATCAATCTAGTTCAATCTATTAATAAAAGTGTAAAACAAATATGTACTACCTAAATATTTGTTTAATTATAAACAACTGAAATAGAATTATTTTATCTTGGTACCTACCCTCCAGTGTGTGTACTGAAGAGTATATTTAAAAAAGTTCCACCATGTTGTCAAGCTAAATAGATATTTTTTTATATCAGATTTATCAGACGTAATGCACTAGTGATAATTTTCGCTTAATCTACACTTTATGGAGACTATTCCAGAATTTTTTTAAAATTTTTTGATTAGTACTTTTTGAGATAGGGTGGAGGACAGCGATTTTTGACTATTTTTAGTGTTCCGTACGAAACACTTATAAGATCACTTCGGTGTCCATTCGTCCGTCCATCTGTCACAGTTTTCAGTAAAGATCGGAAACAATCTTTGTTGAAAACTTATTTGGGGTGTGTTTTGTAAAGTCACTGATCATTTTATACCTCCGTAACAAAAATTTTTATTTTAAAAACAATCAACTTACGGAACACTAATTGCGCAAATTCAACTTGCACTCGACCGATTTTTTTTTTAAATAATACAAGTAAGTATTACATCATATATATTTTTGAACTCGTGTTTTCACAACCTTTAATTTAACAGCCCACTCGATGACCTGGTAATTTCAAAAGTGCGCGCCTCTGATTGGGACATCAATTCCTATCTTTGTGCCAAAATTCAATTTCCTATGTCAAATAGTTTCGGAGAAACTTAGGTGTGACAGACAGACGGACACCAAAGTGGCCCCATAAGTGTTTTGTACGAACACTAAAGATGGTACAGTTTCTTCAGTGTATGTACATACAAGTTTAGAAATAAATACGAACTTTCAGTTCAATTTCAATCAGTGCCTGATAGTGAAAAGTCAATAACAAAACATTGTAACCTACCCCTACGTTTTAAATCTTTGATATTCGAGCCTACGATTACTTTTAAAATTAACTGTTTTTTCTAATCAAAAATAAGGTAAAAAGTAGAATAATGCTAATGATTTTTTGAAGCCACTCTTTATTGCATATCATTCTTGACTACAAGATAACACAATTTCCAGATTCCTTGGCCTCAAGAAAGAGCTAGTAATACAAAACTACTCCATCACCCATTTAATCTTTAAATGTTTGACTATTAAAAATTGAAAATAATGAAAAATAACACAATTTTTAGTCCTTAACTAAAATAAGCTAGAAAAGGACCTATATTACTATATCTACAAAACATCCTCTCTAACTCTTGGAGACTTTTAATATATATATCGTTGGGTTTTCTTGGGTACTTAGGTTCTTTTGGAAAATACAAACTGATTGTTCATTTGACGTTTTGCCCTGTTTTCTTTAGATATTTTTAAAAATATACATATTTTTTATTATTCATTCTAAAATTAGAAATCATTTTGGTCTTTGTTCATACTTCCCTCAGATCAAGATAAATTACCCTTAAGAATCAATTGTAGGTTACGTTTAGATAATACTTATATATCTAATGTAGTTTATATATATATATATATATATATATATATATATATATATATATATATATATATATATATATATATATATATATATATATAGGTTACGGAACAAAAAAGTATTTGAAAAAATTAATATTATAAGAACAAGGCAATTTGCAAATATAGTATGATGGAATTTGCTATGTGATTTAAACCACGCTGTACTATTTAGTATTGCTCATTTTTGTTTATCTATTATAATATTATTATATATTTAATTAAAGAACAATCTAAACAGTTCTTGACTCAATGTTTTCCAAATTATACATGACCTTTCTCTCTAGACTGGAATCTTAGAAATAATTACTGTAAAACAAGGATTATTCAATATTATTTTCACCACGTTAAAATGAAGTACAGTAAATTATCAACCAATTGTAGTTTATTTGTATGTCAATTCATTAAACATACCACCATATTTTTGAATATATTTTCTATATGTTGACGTTAGAAAAAATATTTTTAAAAGTTTCTTTTTCGTACATAAACAAAAACTGGAAGGAAAACACTCTTTTTTAGCAATGCCCGCTTTGTATTAATGGAAGGACTAAAGAATTATGTTATGAGATTATGTGGCTTAATGTAAAATTTGGACAACCGAAATAGTAACCAACTGGGGCATCAAAAAAATCCCTGGGGACCAGAGGTTGCGCGGACACGATGTAATATATAGTATGTAGGATTTGCTAGTAGATGTGATAATAAATTAGGCACCTTTGAAAGTTTTTACTCCTTCTAGAGTTTTTATTTTCTGTAGCAGCAAGTTGCAGTATTAGAGAGATTTTGCAACGCTTACTTTTTACATGACTTACTACTTATTGTTGTCGTTATCTCAAGCATGCCTAGTATTAACAAGACGGAATTGCAAGGTTAAGTTAGTATTCATCTTCTATAAACTTAGGGGAGTTTTTTCATTCATTTTATGGTTAAGCACACCGGTTATTATACACCAAGAGGGCGACCCGAAATTTTGACCTGTCGGCTAACCGTCTACTTAGTTGTCGAATCGAATAAAAGCCTTTAACATTGATTTGCGACCCCCGTGTCCTGGAATACCCAAAATGCTATATCCAAAAATGGACTGTTGTGTAACCACTTGAATCAAGTACCATAACATTTGTCGACACTAAAAAAGTCGGGCGCCCCAAAGAGTAGACACTGCCGAGACCGGACCCAGCTTTAGAGTCCAAAAAAACGCCTATCAAAAAATGTTTTGAACTCGAAAAACGACCGTTTTTGGCTGGAAAAAGCGAGCCGTGCTTCGTCCTCCGGTATTGGCGGCGTCTGCCTTTTGCAGGTTTTCTCTATTTTATCAAGAACAAACCGGCAGCGTTTGCCCTTTGGGGCGCTAGACTTTTTAGTGTAAACAAAGGTTATAGTACTTGATTCAAGTGTTTAAACGACAGTCCATTTTTTGGATGTAGCATTTTGGGCCTTTTCTGGATAATCCAGGGCACGGGGGCCGCAAAATCAACGTTAAAGGCTTTTATTTGACTCGTCCGATAGAATGAACAGTTAGGCAGACGGTTAATCGACAGATCAACATTTCGGTCGCCCTTTTGGTCTATTAATATTTGATGGGGCAACACAAGTTTCTAAATTAAAATTGTGTCTAGCAGGTTTCTATCATTTCCGTCAATATTTCCAAGGTAATACGAATGCGCGATAAATAAAACTTCATTTGAAATTAGCATTACACATTGTAAAGCCATTGTGCCAAAGATTACAAAATGTTAATATAATCTGAACATTAATTAACTATTGTCACTGTTATTTGCATAAAAGATTATCATTTCAATTTTACTATATTTTCTTAGTGGTTTGTATACTTAACATAATTAGGAAAAAAAACAGGCCCTACAATAATAGCGATAAGGATAACGAGTTTCAAATAACCTCTCTTATAAGTTCCTAAATAAGGGAAATTGTTATCCTTAATAAAAGATCCTCTTATTTTATTTCAATACTGCGCAAGCTCCGAATTGTGGACGCATGCTTCAAATAACGATAACAGCCGAGTTCTTATATTTAATTTATTACCTTTGCTACTGCGCAAGCTCTAAACGGTGGGTACATGCTTCAAATAAAGATAAAGGCAGTGACATACCAAGATAAGCGTGGCAAAATCTCTCTAATCTGTATAAAGTCACATAATTCTTTAGTTTATGATTAAACTTTCGTCAAATTGTGTTAAATAAATCTTGTAAAATTATATACATATATATATATATATATATATATATATAAACTTTTTCTTTATATATATATATATATATATATAT
>CM032449.1:144352291-144427291 GCA_019049505.1 Pachyrhynchus sulphureomaculatus | reverse complement strand
GCGCAATTTGTGTTCCGTACGGTCGTTGCTTTTAGAACAAAAAATTTTATTACTGAGGTACGATATGATCAATGACTTCACAAAACACACCTCAAATGACTTTTCACCTAAGTTTGTTTACGATCTATGTTAAAAACTGATGACCTTGAAATGTTTGTTTTTTTTTTTTAACGAGACAAGCTTTTTTAATAATTTTACCTGATACCTATGTTTTTTGGTGAAAATAAGAATAAAAAAGTTGTATCACCCACCAATTTTTCACAGTTTAATATTCAGAATGTGAAAAGTTTATTTTTTATCATTCGAATGTTATTAGGTTGGCAATAAAATCAGAATTTTATAAGGTTGGCAGTAAAATCAAATGTTATTAGGTTGGCAGTTCCGATAAATGTCACAGCTGTTTATTTTCTTCCAGTTATTATAACCTCGCATTGCAGTGTTTAACCCATGTGCTTTAATTCACACTCAAAGTATGGCTAATCGTGGTTGTAAAAACTCTCCCAACACTTTTTGTTATATATGTGGTGAGTTTGTAGTTAAAAACATCAAAGAAACATTACTGACTTTGTAAAAAATGTATACTTTTGACATTACATATTTTGGTAAAGAAATCGGTAATCAAGAAAAATTTTGGACTCTTCACAAAGTATGGTATGTTTATGTCGAGGATCTTAGGAAATGGTATAACAAAGAAAAGAAAGCTTTTAGATTTGCAGTACCCATGGTATGGAGAGAGCAAGAAAATCATTCCAATGATTGTTATTTTTGCAGCGTTGATGTTTCTGGATATAACTCCAAAAATAAGAAAGTAATTGTCTATCCTAACTTTACTTCATCTAATCGGCCGGTAGGACATGGACCGGGACTTCCTGTCCCTGAGCCACCTCAGTCTATTGATGACGTTTTACAGTCCAGTCCCGAATTTAATGAAAGTCCCCGGATGGTGATAAGTTTCAATGTTCTCTAGAAAATTTAAAACCACAGTTGTTTACACGAGCTGAGTTAAATGATTTAATGAAAGATTTGGGTTTGACTAAGGAAAAAGCAGAATTGCTTGGTTCTAGGCTGAAAGAAAAATTGGAATCTGGAACATTTATTTACCATTATAGAACAAGCGATCAAGAGTTTGCTCAGTTTTTCAAGCAGGAAGAGGATTTGGTTTACTGCCATGATAGTGGTAGTCTAATGAACGAATTTGGCATTGAGTACAAGAAGGAAGATTGGAGGCCTTTTATAGATTCATCAAAAACTAGTTTAAAAGGTGTTCTGTTACACAACGGAAATACTTATGCTTTACTGCCTGTTGCTCATTCAGTCCAAATGAAGGAAACTTACATAAATCTTAACATGATTTTACAGAAAATTAACTATCCAGCTCACGATTGGATGCTATGTGGAGATTTAAAAGTTGTCTCCATGATTCTTGGACAACAACAGGGATTTACAAAGTTTTCATGTTTTATATGTGAGTGGGACAGCAGAGCAAGGGATCAATATTGGTCCAAAAAACAATGGCCAGTAAGAAAAACTTTAACACCTGGCGAGAAGAACATTTTACATAAAACTTTAGTAGACCCAAAAAAGATTCTTCTACCACCACTACACATCAAGTTAGGCTTAATGAAACAATTTGTGAAAGCCTTGCCTAAAGATGGTGAATGTTTTAAATATTTGTATAAAAGATTTTCTTATTTATCAGAAGCCAAACTGAAAGAAGGGGTTTTCGTCGGGCCTGATATTCGTAAAATGATGTTCGATTCCAACTTGGAAGCAAGGATGATTACAAAGGAAAAGGAGGTCTGGATATCATTTAAAGAAGTTATGACTAAGTTTTTGGGCAATGTGAAAGATCCTAACTATGAACTTATCGTAGCTAATATGATCGACAAGTTCAAAAAATCTGGGTTGTCTGATGAGTCTTAAAGTCCACTTCTTGCAAAACCATCTTGACTTTCTTCCTAAAAACTTAGGCGATGTGAGTGAAGAGCAGGGGAAACGGTTCCATCAGGACAAAAAGGAGATGGAGAAATTGTACCAGGGACGTTGGAATATCAACATGATGGGTGATTACTGTTGGTCATTTCATAGAGAACAAGCAAATGCATCACATCGGAAAAAAAGGCTATACAAGAAACTTCACAGAGAAAAGGGAAAGGAAATACAAAAAAATAAGCACCTAAAATATTCGCATTGAAGTGAAATATGTTATCGTGAGTAAAAATTGTAGCCTAATCAAGTAAAAGTACGGTTTAAATTTTTATTTTTTATGTATCAAATTTTCTCTATTTTGAAATTTAATCGATGTCATATTGTGAGAGAAACTGTGGGTGATACAAAAAAACTGATACCAGATACGATTTTAGTACCCAAAAATACATAATACTTAGATGTATTGGTTTAAAAAGTTTTTACAAATATTTTTTTTGTTGGCCTGTGTTATCAAAGGTAATGCCACAGTAAACCCAATAAAGTAGCGAAACTCAGGGGTAATTGTATAAGAAAATCAAGTCTCAATTTTCAAGAAGTCACGTGGAGTCCGCCAAGTTAAGGTGGACCAGCAGGAGATTTTAAATAGAAGTAATGTTACTGTGCAAATTTTTATCATTCAAAATCATAGATATTATACAAATGTTTGATAATTGATTTAATAAAAAGTCAAGTTAATACAGCATGAGTAATAAAAAAACGAAAAGAATGGAGCGCTTTGTTAGAAAAGAGATGTATACAAGTGAAAAACTTGACAGGATAGCATTTTCAGAAAAAATGTCGCAGACAAAAGTTTTAGCATTTTCTACAGAGAATTGAATAGGCATATCAGATTTTGGGCCCAACGCCTTGTTGGGACTCTATAAGGCCCAAAAGTGACACTGGAATCTAAAGTTTTAAATACATATTTGAATTCTGCAAGGAATTTTATGTCCGAATACAAATGAAATGTTTCTGGTCCTGATTGGGACTCATTGTAACTACAATAAAATCCGACTTTTATAAGGATCTTTACCTTTGTTATTAGCCTTCGATCCACGGAGTATTCTTTATCTGATCCTATATTAACGTCTGGATACGCATACTAGAGTCAACGATTTTTCAAATCATTTTTAAACATTTTCTGAGAGAAATGTGAGGCGCATATTTTATAATTTTTGCATAAATTTTCAATTGGACAATTAATGACGCGTTTGGTTGTTGCGAGGAAAATCTTTGCTCTATAACCCAAAAAATGTCATAAGAGAAACAGCTTCTTAGAATTATTCTATTTATCAGAGTACGATTTCTTACGCAATTGATATTCTTTAATTAAATTATTTACATTTCAACATCTTAGGAAAAGAAGAGGAAACTCACTCCCGGAGTACTTTTTGAATTATTTTTACAATTGTCAATGGCACAACAATAACCTCCTTTCTCCATAATTATGTAAATTGTTTGTCAACCTTTTCGATTCTCTTCACTTAAAAACGTTTTTAATTCTCTTTTTATACACTCTCTCTCTTCTTTCTCTCTTTATATTAATATAAACTGCAGTCACATCAAGAAACCATCGACAATACAATTCAAAAAACAAACATTGAGCTGTCATTTTGGAAGAGGGACCCGTTGAGGCACGCGCCGTCAAAATCTCGTTACCAACTTGGAGCTCACTTTCGCTATTGGGTTTACTGTGGTAATGCATTTGTGATAATTTTTGTTCGATCTATACCTTATGGTGAATACTCCAGTTTTTTTCGAAATTTTTCGATTAGTGCTCTTAGAGAGAGAGAAGGCTACAGCGACCTTTGGCAATTTTTTAAAAATAATGTAAGCAAAAGCTTGCGCGAATATTATATCATATATATTTTTGAACTTGTATTTTCACAAGCTTTCATTTGACACCCCACTCGATGACCTTGAAAAAAAACTTTTTTTTCACTTCCGATGTCACCTCCCAACACCCGAAGTCAAAATTTAACTTTCAAAACTACACGTTCTGATTAGAACGTCAATTCGTATATTTGTGCCAAACTTTCTACGTCAAATAGTTTCGGAGAAAATCAGGTATGACAGACGGACGGACAGACATCGAAGTGATCCGCATGGAACAGTAATAGCGGTTGTTTCTTACTTACACTGCTAAGGGAAAGAATTGTATTTGTAAAAAAATTACTCTACGAGATTTTTGTAATTTATACCGATTTATATTATTTACTTAATTTTGTGTAAAAGAAATTTGAAAAGCCTGTCAGTGTCTCAGTATTTTTCTTCTTAGTTAACGGGGTCGACGTAATCATCACAAAATGTAAAGACAATAATATTTTTAACAAAATTGCGAAATTAGAGTTTTGGTTCTTTTATTTCAATAATTTACCTTGATTGATTTTTAAGGCAACTTCTGTGCGATAACTTTACCGCACTATTATTTCTCTATAAAATTTTAATAAATAAGTACATGAATTTGCAACTAAATTACATTAAAGTGAGAAAAAACGAAGGATTAGTACAATAATCTGTAAAATGTTAAAGCTATTTACCCTTGAAGGAACTTATCGTTAAATGGTAATAATCAATATTCATTAAAATCCAAACAACCTTCTGACATAAGAACAATACAAAATAAGTAGCAATTTACAAACAAAAAACATTTTGCCTCTTGGAAAATTTTATTTTCAAAAATTTTATTTATCGAAAATTTTGTTTTGAGGATATAGTCTTTGAAAATTATTGAAGTATACTCTTTTGTAACAAAATTTATCGACCACCACCACTTTCAATCCTATCACCTAAAGTGATATCACCCAGAATTATAGGTTTCATCCTTAATACAAGTATTATATGTGTACAAAATTTGTTATCGATATCTTATTTCGTTCGAGAGTTATTGTACTAACAGAAACATCCACAGACGGACCGATGGAAATATGGGACAATGTTTTTCGTTATCTAGAGACCTTGAAATATAAAAGAAATTCAAAAATCTCGGAGAATGATTTTTTTTCACGAATTTCATACAGTCACCGTTCATCTGAAGAAGGTACTGTGTATAGTTATCATAAAATACAAAATATAGCGGAAATTTAGAACTCGCATAAGTGTTTATTTCAATTAATATGAATTTCCATCCAACGGCTACTTCACTTGAAAACCATACTGCCCTTTAGCAAGGGAAGTAATAAAAAAATGGTTCATATAAATATTTAGACATTATTAATTTTGGTAATGTATATATATATATATATATATATATATATATATATATATATATATATATATATATATATATATATATATATATATATATATATATATATATATATATATATATATATATATATATATATATATATATATATATATATAGGGTGCCCCATATGTCAGTGATTCAAAAAAATGTTTAAATAAAAGTCCTATTAAAAATTCTAGATATTATTTGTCTAACATACCATATGTTAATGATGGTTGGTTACGAAGACCGTAGGAGAACACAACGGAGGTGTGTGATCTTTTTAATGCAGAATGTGCCACGGTTCAGCCGATACCTAAAAAAGGTAAGAAGACCTTGCCAAATAACTACCGACCAGTTGCACTGCTTTCAATAATATCGAAAGTCATGGAAAAGGTTATCAATGAGCATCTTCTAAAATATCTTGAACGATTCAATATTATTAGCGATCACCAATATGGTTTTCGTAAACATAGATCAACAGGAGATCTTCTGACTTATGTAACACATGTTTGGAACAACGCAATTGAACACTTTGGAGAATCTCGAGCGGTTGCTCTTGACATATCCAAGGCATTCGACCGTGTTTGGCACGATGAACTGTTGGCTAAGTTGCGCTCTTATGGTATGTCTGAAAGGGTTCTGTTTGTGGCTCTCATATTTCCTCAGAGAGCGTTCTTTACGAGTGGCGGTCAACGGATTTCTTTCTAACACCCTCACTATCAACGCTGGTGTGCCCCAGGGCTCCATACTGTCTCCTACTCTCTTTCTCATTTACATTAACGATCTGCTGGAAAAGACCGGGAATCCAATCTATAGCTTTGCAGATGACAGTACGCTTGTCTCTTCATTCACCTTGAACGCTCGGACATCGGCTGCTCAGGCGAATGTCCGCAGACAGCAGGAGGTCGTTCAACTCAACAAAGACCTGGAAGAAATTCTATCTTGGGGTGACAGTAACCAAGTGGAATTTAACGCTACAAAAACCCAAGCGGCAGTTTTTTCTAAAAAAGTTAACGTGGCTGAACCCGACATAGTTATGTCGGGGCACTCCATTCCCCTAGCATCGTCGCTCAATTTGTTGGGCGTTAGTTTGGGAGCAAATATGTCTTGGCATGAACATGTTGCAGGCATAGCAAGGAGAGCTTCTCAAAAGTTGGGAATATTATTTAGAACCAGAAAGCTTTACACCCCACAACAACTGTTAATTCTTTACAAAGCCCAAATTCGACCAACTATGGAATGCTGCTCCCACGTTTGGGGCTCCGCTCCCAAACATACACTGCATTTGTTGGATTCTGTTCAGAGAAGAGCGGTCCGTCTGATTGGGGACCCGGAATTGACCGGCGGCCTTGATTCGCTGGAACATCGAAGAACGGTTGGCGACTTGAGTCTGTTCTACAAGTATTTTCATGGAAAGTGTTCGAAGGATGTAGCCCGCTTAATTCCTCCCAAAGCGGTGCATGTTAGAAATACACGTCGCGCTGGTGCTTCGTATCCGTATGAGGTTCAGCTTGTTACTCCACGTACAACGCTTTTCAAGCAATCTTTTATATGGAGAACGTCATCCCTTTGGAATAATTTGCCCAGCGCTGTGTTTCCCACCGAGTACAATTTACAGCGATTCAAGAACAACGTGAATCGCTTTTTCCGCACTCGTGCCGCTCCTGGAGCGCTTTAGGGACTTCCCTGCAGCACGTGTGCTAGACCAATAAAAAAAAAAAAATATCCGAATCGAGAACTCATTACCCAGTCCGTAGTTAACAAAATATTAAAACGATGTAGACAATCAGGTCTTGTTAAGGATCGTTGTAAATCTGGACCTCCAAAACTTAAAACAAGCAATGATAAAAAGTTAGATGTTTTATTGGAAATTACAGAAAATCCCCATACAGACACTAGTCAGCTTTGCCTAGACCACAACATAAGTAAAGGTACCTTAAGTCGTATACTGAATGAAGAAAAATTGCATCCATACAAACCCATTCTATTGCAAGAATTATCTGAAGATGACTGCAATAGACGCGTTGCACTTCGCAAGGTCATGATGGAACGCATCAATAATGATCCTAACCTAATTCATAATATTGTTTTTTTCTGACGAGGCCACATTTTGTTTTAACGGAAGAGTTAACAGGCATAATTGCCGGTACTGGTC
Source organism: Pachyrhynchus sulphureomaculatus (assembly GCA_019049505.1). Taxonomy (NCBI): domain Eukaryota; kingdom Metazoa; phylum Arthropoda; class Insecta; order Coleoptera; family Curculionidae; genus Pachyrhynchus; species Pachyrhynchus sulphureomaculatus. Next base: position 144,419,936 of record CM032449.1, on the reverse strand, counting down.
TACTGAGAATTCTCACTGGATAATCGACAGTCATTCTCAAAGGCCACAAAAGATAAACGTGTGGGCAGGGATTGGTAGATATCATATCATTGGTCCCTTTTTTATCTTACAGGACAGCGGTTTTACAGTTACTCCAAGAGCAAGTTATTCCAACTTGTGCAAGTCTTTTTCCCGATGAAAATAATTTGGATACCTCTAACAGGAATCTGGGACGGAGCACTTTCTCACTATGAAATCAATGTTTGTTGATATTTGGATGTGATTTTTCCTAAACGATGGATAAGCAGAAGAGGTGCTGTAGAATTGCCTGCAAGGAGTCCCGACCTTAAGCCACTCGATTTTTTTTATGGGGTCATTTGAAAACCAAAGTTTACCGAAGTCGACCTGAAATTGTAGAAGATTTACAACAAAAAAAATCAATATGCAGTAGCACAGATCACCCCGGATTCTCTGCAAAACTCTGTTCAGGCTGTTTATGACATATTGGGTCATTGCCTCGCTGTTAACAGCCGACATTTTGAGTAATTGTTACGTTCAAAATAAACCTAGAGCATTAATTAATAGTTTTTTTTTTTTTTATTTTAAATTTCAGATGACAATAATTCCCAAACAGTTCAATTTAGATATATGGTATGTTAGAAAAATAATATCTAGAATTTTTAGTAGGACTCAAAAATAAAATAATATACAGGGCTTTCCATTTTAAAAAAAAAAACAAGGTGGCGTAATTTCTTCGAACTGACAGTTCAAAAAATTTTATTGTCAATGTCAGCTTGTGCACCGTATAACACCCTATAATTTTTATCTGAACATTTTTTTGATACACTGATTAATAAATGCTGTGGAATCATTATTCTATACATATGGGGTACCCTGTATATATAACATGTAATATTTCGTGCACGGTGTTGTGGCATTATTAAAAAAATTTGTTAATGAGAAAATGTCTCTTTGTACGCTATCATGTAGGAAAATATTTTTTCAGTTGCAGAGATATTTCTAGGATATTTCGCAAATTCTTATTTATAAACAGAAATTTACTTACGAATTATGTGAATTTGGTGTCGACGACGGCGTAGGCCTCCTTTCTTCTTTTGCGGAACTGTTGCTAATTTTCGACGTTAACCGTTTAAGAACATCGTCCATGGACCGCTTTAATGGATGTAAGGAACTATTGTTATTCAATAAACTATTATTATTGTTATTATAATGAAAATTACTCTTAACATCCGAATTCGGCGAACTACACTCGGAAGAATTTCTCCGCCTTTCCATTTCTTCATTGTGTAACGAGAGAGCGGAGATACATGGAGATACCGACGTCATTATAGAATTATTACAGTCATTATTAACCGATATTTTTCGCGGTCTTAGATGGTATGTGATCATCATCAAGTCCATCGTCGATGTCACTTCCACACCCGCTTTGTGAAGACGATTCAGATAATTTATAAAATGCAGCTGAAGAGTTCACCATAGTGTTAGTATCTTCTTCACAGATGTCACTAAGGTTGTTACTGCTTGTTTCATCTAAGTCTGTTAAGCCCCCACCGTCGCTGCCGCTTCCTAAGTTAGTTTGTAATGGTGGTATTTCAGCTGAACTGCCTTCTTGAAGTTTAGTTGGTGGAGACTTTCTCTTTGAAGACATATTTCTGTAAAGACGGATACATATTAATGACATAAAAGTAATCGTCGACTATTAGTAAATTGTGTTACAAAATATTAATTTTTGAGAAAGTATAATCTGAAGATTGTAATTTGATCTAACAATAAAAATATATTGCAAAATTCAATGATGATAATTAAAGTAAATTAACTTGTATTCAGTTTACTCTTTCGTTGTTGTTATTCAAATTTTTTTGCAGTAGCGCAGATTCAGTTTACAATATTGATTATGCTATTGCACCATCTTTAATATGCCCCAGGACGAAAAGAAATATATAACATAATATATATGTTTGTTAGTTAGTTAATGTACAGGTCAAGTTAGTCATGAAAGACGCTTCCTCCGAGCTTTTTACATTTCTTCAGGGTCTCTCTATCATGAAAAGCAAAGTTTATAATTCACAGGTAGAAATTGCCGGTCTATCTCTTCGCTCAATAATGCGTCAATCAAAAGAGACAATAATTTAAAATTTGGCATACATTTTAGATAAATTCTTATAAAAGAATTTCTCTATTTCACAAGATTTTTTTTGTGTTGATTCTAAGCGGTATTGATTGCCTTTTATGAGCAATCTTATCAAAAATAAAAAAGGCCATTTTTTACTGTTTATAAGGTCACTTCGGTGCCTGTCCGTCTACTGTCCTTCTGTATGTTCGTCTGTCACACCCGATTTTCTCCGAAACTCTGTGACATTGAAAGTTGAAATTTGGCACTAATATAGGAATTGATAGCCCCATCGGAGTTGTGCAGTTTTAAAAGTTAAATTTTGACTTAAAGGTTTAGTTTTGGGGGGTTAATTCGGAGGAGAAAAAAAATTTTTCACCTGGTCGTCGAGTTGGGTCTCAAATGAAAGCTTGTAAAAACACGAGTTCAAAAATATAGATGATCTAATACTTGCGCACATTTTTCTTTGTATTATTTAAAAAAAAAAAAAATGTCAAAAATCGAGGGGACCCGTTATCTCAAAAAGTACTGATCAAAAAATTTTGAAAAAACTCTGGAATATTCTTCAGAAGGTGTAGATTGAACGAAAATTATAACGAGTGTAATATTTTTGATAATTTATTTGGTATATAAAAAAAAAAATTCAAGGTCATCAGTTTTCAACAAAGATTGGAAACAAACTTTGTTGAAAACTCATTTAGGGTAACGAAATTTTTTTATTTTAAAAGCAATCACCGTACGGAACACTAATTGCGCACGTCCGACTGGAACTTGGCCGGTTTTTTTTGAATCTTACGTCTCAGAATTGGCAAAACCTTATACCAGAAGATAATGTTAATAGGTCCAGATAAGCAAATACGTCGCCATGGAAGATAGAAGGAAGCCTCCTCCGAATATATATAATATGTCTGCAAATGGTGCTTTGTTGAAAAATAAGATAGAAAAAAACTAGACAAATTATATACGAGTAAAATCATTTTTTTACCATAAGTTATTTTGGGATCTGCTTCTTTATATTGCCGTTCTTTTTCTACGTTCTTCCACAAAATATTTATTATTGTTTGCAGACTGAAGCCTTCAGACATTTAAATGATTTTCGAATCTATTTTAAGCTTAAACTAAAAATTTTAATAATACCAAATGTTGGCTAAAGAAGAAAAATCAAAAAAGCAAACAAGGCGAAAAAAATTTGAAGAAATCGAACTTTTTCTTTAAATGCATTGTTCTCATACAAAAGTATCAAAATGTTTGTCAAGTTATTTTGAACACCTTATGTGGTAGTTAATATTTTTAGCCAATATCAACAATTGTTATCCAAAAGCAATTTTCAAAATAATGTTTTCGGAAATATTCACGAAAGTGGAATAAGCTTAACTAATTTAATTTTGGGTTGGATCCCAATGTCTTGTGCTGTAAATTTTTATGTATTTGTTGTGGGTATCTCAAAATATTAAATATTTATTGTGTGTGTTTTCTTTCTTTTTCTTCGCTTTCTGGCAGAAGGAGGATTTGTAATAAAATCCTATTTCAGCTAATTTGATCGGCTATGGTTGCAGTGATAACCTACAGATGAAATGAGATATGGATGTCAAATTTGGTACACAAGTACCAATTAAAGTACGAAAGGGTCCTATGGTCTTCAGTTTTATTGAAAAAGGTTGATGTAAATAATCCGTTTCAGATTTTAGTAGCTGTATTTAGCTTTTTTTTGTTTTTGGCTCAAAAATATTAACATTTAATTATTTGTAGTCATAAGTACAAGGGGCACAGGAGAGAACTTGGGAATCTTTGGGGTCGAGGAATTCGACAATCCTGCTAATACCTCATTATTCCCCAATTCAGTTGAAATATTTAGACATATCGCATTCTTATTATTTTTATATGATACCACATGAAATTGTAGCTTAAATAATATCTTGGAATAAGGTTAGTAAATGCCACAAACCGTATTCACCAAACTCATTCATTAAAAGGGCCTACTACCCAGCTAGAAAAATCCACTATGGTTAAATCATATATAGTGCAGTAAAAAAAGGTCAAAATAATGGTCAGATAGGCATTGTTTAGATACAGAAATATTATGATTTTATCCTCTCTGGGGTATTGACCTGAGTTTTGGACCTCGAAAAACGTGTGCTCTTTTGTTTATAAACAATTGAAGCTTTAAAACGCATTTTTTGAGCCTAATATGTGAATAACTCCGGTTATATAAGTAGAATCGAGACAAAAAAAACAAACTCTTCGTAATCGAATTTCCAACAAATCTTCGTTGGTTTTAAGTCACTCAAGTGAGTACATACCAAAATATTGAACCCAGTGGGCACAATTGAATTCATTGTCATTTGGTCCAAAATGGATCTTTTTTTTTTTCCAAATTCAAGTTTCGACGCCAGCTTTCCGATGACATCAAATTTTTTTTTTTGGAGTCATTTTTTGTTACATTTGTTTATTAATCAAGTAACAATAAATGCGTTTTTTTCGGTCATTTTGAAAAAAAAAATTGAAAATCTTTTATCACATCTGATAGAGAATCGCGAGACCAGCACTTTTCTAATTTAAATAACCGGTCAAGTGCAAGTTGAACTTGCGCAATTAGTGTTCCGTATGTTGATTGCTTTTAAAATAAAAATTTTTGTTACAGATGTGTAAAATGATTAGTGACTTCACAAAACACACCCCAAATGAGTTTTCAACAAATTTTGTTTCCAATCTTTACTGAAATCTGATGACCTTGAAATTTTTGTTTTTTTTTAAATACCAGAAAAATTATTAAAGGTAATGCACTCGTGATAATTTTCGTTCAATCTACACCCCGTCGAGAATATTCCGGAATTTTTTCAAAATTTTTTGATAAGTACTTTTCGAGATAAGGCGCGGGACAGCGATTTTTCGCGATTTTTTAAAAATAATAGAAATGAAAGTGCGTGCAAGTATTACATTATATATACATTTTTTACTCGTGTTTTCACAAGCTTTCATTTGACACCACACTCGATGACCTAGTAAAAAAATTTTTTTTTCACTTCCGATTTCACCCCCCCAAAACTAACCCCTTAAGTTAAAATTTAACTCTTAAAACTACATGACTCTGATGGGGCCATCAATTCCTATATTATTACCAAATTTCAACTTTCTATGTCAAATAGTTTCGGAGAAAATCGGGTGTGACAGACAGACAGACAGACAGACACCGAAGTGATCTTATAAGTGTTCCGTACGGAACACTAAAAATATACTGCCGTCAGCACAATATTCAGAAGGTCTGTTAAGATTTTCTTGAATTTCAGGGAAGTGCCTTGTGTCATATTACAGCCTTGTACGTTGTCAATAGAGTTATAACGTCAGTTTTTCATACTGTTAATATATATTTATTATAAAAAACCGGTCAAGTGCAAGTTGAACTTGCGCAATTAGTGCTCCGTATGTTGATTGCTTTTAAAATAAAAAAAATTGTAACGGTGGTATAAAATGATCAGTGACTTCACAAAACACACCCCAAATGAGTTTTCAACAAAGTTTGTTTCCAATCTTTACCATAATTCTGTTTTTTTGTGAAATTTTTGTTTTTTTTTTTAAATACCAGATAAATTATTAAAGGTAATGCATAATTTTCGTTCAATCTACACACTGTGGAGAATATTCCAGAATTTTTTCAAAATCTTTTGATAAGTACTTCTCGAAATAAGGCGGGTGGACAGCGATTTTTCACGATTTTTTAAAAATAATACAAGGAAAAGTGCGCGCAAGTATTACATTATATATACATTTTTTACACGTGTTTTCACAAGCTTTCATTTGAAACCACACTCCGTTACTTAGTAAAAAAAATTTTTTTTTCACTACCGATTTCACCCCCCAAATTTAACTTTCAAAACTACATGGCTCTGATAAGGCCATCAATTCCTGTATTATTACCAAATTTCAACTTTCTATGACAAATAGTTACGGAGAAAATCGGGTGTGACACGCCGACGGACAGACAGACAGACACCGAAGTGATCTTATAAGTGTTCCGTACGGAACACTAACAAGGAGTCTTAACTGGGTGCCCAAAGGGATATCTAAGGTTTGCTATAAATGGGTTTGGGCAGTACCCATTGACAGATATAATCTGCATTCAATGGCAAATGCAAGACCAAACCCATTTTCACAGATCGTTACAGATATCTACCTCACCAAATCTTCACATTAGTATTTTGTGATCGATCGTTGTTGTTGTTATCTTGCTGAAGTAGGTATATATGCAGTCTACCTGCTTCTTTGGAGAAAAGCACAACAAATTTGCTTCTATAAAATGTTGTGGAAAAATCTGTAGTGTTATTCAACTGTTGTATTTCTGACAGTAGATAACATAATGATAAACAATTTTTTCAAATATTTTATCAAAAATGCAAATTTTATTTATAGGTGTGTAATTACTTACAGACATTTAAATCAGATAGAAATATACCATAGCAAGAAATCTATTTTCTATGTCCTATCGGAAATTGTGATGCAAATAGACCCTCGAGAAGGAATCTATTTCTTAGGTAGTAAAATTACTCACGGTAAATGTGGTCACTTTCAATCTTCCTTAATTAAAACGTGGAAGTAGGTGTGCACGACTTATTCGGGTGACTTTCTATTTAATTTGGCAAACTGTTGATTAAACGTTATTAGGGATCTAATATTTATTATTAGCTATTATAAATTAAATATTAGAGTTGAGACGGTAATGGGTAATTTAATGTACAGTTACGGTTTGGATGAAGTTTTTATTTTTTAATTAATATACTATATTAAATAAATTGTTTAATGAAAGTTTCTTAACAAATATATAAGTTACTAATTATTTTAGAAAATATTATTTTTATTTAGAATAAAATTGTCCTAAAAGAAAATAAATTACCGTCAATAAACCAATTTATTCTACAATGTTCATGTTATTTCAAATTATATATACACAACATTTGTCACCTCTACACAAAAGACTGTATTTGTACACTCCACTCGCGTTTCACTAACCATATTAGCATCATTAGGAATGAAGAATGGCTAAATCTAAGATTAAAACTAGACTGTTAATACTAAGAATTTTGATTAATCAAGCGGAACCAACTAATCACATTGAGTACTATCGTACTCGTTTAATAAACAGATCAGATCAGATACCCTTTTAATTAACTTCAAATTACATATACATACATATATATATATATATATATATATATATATATATATATATATATATATATATATATATATATATATATATATATATATATATTTATATATATATATATATATATATATATATATATATATATATATATATATATATATAAAGGGTGGGCCATCTATCGGTTTAAATTTGAACCACCGGTTATTTCGAATCTGGCAATACTTATGTCATTCTATTCTGTCACAAAATTCAGTATATTATCTCCACTGAATGAAATGAATCGATTTACGCTTGAGCAACGTTGGGATTTATTGGAAATTTATTTCCAAAACAAAGACAATTGGTCGGAAATTGCACGAAAATGTCATACAAAATTTGGTCGCAGAGAAGGACCAACAGTGCCCGGTATAAGCAAGTTTATTGCTAAAGTTCGTGAAACTGGTTTCATTGTTGATGCGCCAAGACGTGAGCGTGCTCGTACAGTGGGTACACCCGAAAATATCGAAGCTGTGGCTGAGAGTGTGCGTGAGAATCCATCAACATCAACTCGTCATCGTTCTCAAGAATTGAACATTTCACGCACCAGTTTACGTCGAATTTTGCGAAAAGATCTCGGTATGACGCCTTACAAAGTTCAGTTGGTTCAAGAGTTGAAGCCGCATGACCATCCGCTTCGTTTTCGCTTCGCTAGTTGGGCCAACGAGAAACTGCACGATGATGTCGATTTTGCCAAAAAAATCATCTTTTCGGATGAAGCTCATTTTCATCTTGGTGCAAGCAAAATAGCCGTATTTGGGGCTCAGAAAACCCACACGTGGTCTTACAGAAGCCAATGCACCCATTACGAGTGACTGTTTGGTGCGGCTTGTGGAGCGGAGGCATCATTGGCCCATATTTCTTTGAAAATGAGGACGGCACAACCATTACGGTCAATGGAGACACCTATCGCACCATGATAACCGATTTTTTTGTGCCCGCTCTTCATGGTATTGATGTGAACGATGTTTGGTTTCAACAGGATGGTGCAACTTGCCACACATCTCATGCCACAATCGATTTATTGCGTCAAACGTTTGATGGCCGTTTAATTAGCCGAAATGGTGATGTCAATTGGCCGCCAAGAAGCTGCGATTTGACACCGTTGGACTATTTTCTGTGGGGCGCCGTTAAAGACAAGTGTTATGCCGACAAACCAGAGACAATTGAGTATTTGAAGGCCAACATTCGTGATGCCATTGCCGAGATACGACCCCATACACTCGAAAAAGTGCTCGAAAATTGGTCCGATCGAATGGGATACTGTGAGGCCAGCCGCGGCCGCCATATGAATGAAATAATATTCCATCTCTAACCGGAACAATTGTACTTCACAACAAAAAAATAAATTTGGCAAAATTTCAAACCGTTTTTTGTTTTATTGCATTTTTAAATTTAAACTCTTAAATGGCCCACCATATATATATATATATATATATATATATATATATATATATATATATATATATATATATATATATATATTTTAAATAATATATATATATATATATATATATATATATATATATATATATATATATATATATATATATATATATATATATATATATATTTATTTTGAATGAGAAAAAAAATGATGTCAGTTAAGGGAACAGAAACCATGAACAATCAGGACAATACTTGTCGATAAAGGCACATCCACAAGAGAATTCAGAAAAGTTTCTCGGTACTGGTGGGATTCGAACATACGATCTCAGAGTATCCTTCCCTGCACTTTATTAACTAAGCCACAGTACCAGCATACCTTGGCTCCCTGGCCAGAGATCTGTTTTGTCGTTTCCTCCACCACCTCATATATATGTAGATGGGAAGGAGAATGCTAAATATTAGACTTTAAGATCGTATTTCTAAAACGGAGATACGAAAAAGTTTAAAAGTGACAGACGTAATACAACAAATATGTATATTAAGGTGGAATTGGAATCGAAATGATAAATGATAACATTTTGACTTTTTCCCATCTTTCTGTTAAAGATTGGATTTCGCTCCAGAAGAACTTTTCACCTTTTGAGGCCAACCATTCATCAAGCAAAGTTTTCACTCCTTCGTAAGAATGTAAGTGTTGTTCTAAAAGTCCGTGCTGCATCGATCGAAATAAGTGGTAGTCCGAAGGGGCTAAGTCCGGTGAATACGGCGGAGGTAGAACGTCCCATTTGATGTTTTCGAAATAGTTTTTAACACATTTTGCAACATGGAGCCGAGCATTGTCATGTTGAAAAATGACTTGTGTCTTTGGGCGCATTCTGGTCGTTTTTCCTTCAATGCTCGGTTCAATTGTTGTCGGTATCGATCGCCAGAAATCATTTCACAAGGTTTCAGCAGTTCATAATACACAGCTCCTTTACTATCCCACCAAATACACTGTATATTGCTGACTGGTTGTTATATTGAAGACTGGCCTGGGTCTGCCCAAGTTTTTTGGGTTTGAGCATGTTCACCATAAGCTTCAACAAACAATTGATAACTTTCAGCAGCCGTTTTCTTCAAATGAAAAAACACTTCCCCGCAAAACGTCTTTTTCTGGTACGAAACAGGACATATTCAAAGCTAGGAAGAACTATGTTTTTCGCACAATGACAATTAATAACGAACTAGCTTTTAATGGCGTATGTTTACCTTCCAAAACGCCATAGATGTCACTAGTCTATACCAACAAGTGTATTAGTAACGCCATGTCCTAGCAAAATCGACATTATTAACCGAGACACCATAATTATGTTGAAGAGATATACAGCAATGCTTGTTTACTTTGTTTACAGTACCTGAATGGGCTAATATTCTTGAAATCTTGTTTGAATCGACCTTTTAATTTGCCCATCATACATCTTGTCATAATCATTACAAATTATCTGATATATTTTAAATTTTTTTCGTTCCCTTATTTTGTCCCTCTTACTTCCTAACATATGGTCTGATGACTTATAAACTAACGTGATGCCGACCTTATCGTTTATTTCTAATATCTATAAATTAATTCTGAACTGAATCACTACTTACAATAACATGAAGCTATTAACTGTCATAATATAAGGTCCTAGGTCAGAAATCTACGTATCATGGTACATAGATTTAAGCAGTTCTAAGACTTATTGAAGAACTACTTTTATGTTATTTATGTTTTTTGTTAAAATACTAAATAGAATAACAAAAAAATGACTGCAGATAACTAAGCTTATAGTGCTGGGCTCTACAAATAGCTCCTTGTTATCTAAAGTCTAAAAAGCAATGATTTAAAAAAAACTATTACTAGTTTTTACTGTTTATACGTAAATTGTTATTTGCGTCTGTTGTTTGAGAGTCTTAGTATATGACTCCTACGACAAGATTAGATGTAGTTTCGAAAAATACTTAAGCGGAAGAACTTTATGGTAAACTACTCCGTAGAGTTACACCTCAAACTCATAACTTATTACCTGCCTCTGATGCAAGTCAGATTTACGACGTGTGTTTTTTTATTTAATTTGACAAATGCAACAGATGGTCATATCATCTGGCCAAAGACATGCAAGGGACATAATTGGCGGCCCCTCAAAGACCCTAACAAGTGACGTCCTTTATGACCAAACTATTGATAGGACTAATCATCAGCCACTGTCATCTGAGGACACATTTACAGCTTGGGTATCTACAATAATCCCTCGACATGCAGACTATGTGGTGAAGAGGAAGAAACCTCTATGTACATTCTATATGATGTGCGGCATTAACAGACAGATAACTGTTCAGAGATTTACAACGTGGCGATAAATTATAACATGAAGGGCTTGGAAGGACGCTATTATTTTTTTTTTTTTAAGGGACGACGTTTATGTAAACAAGAGAGGGAAACACAATAAGCTAAAAGGCTACAGTGCATAAACAGGCACAATCGCCTACCCAATCTACAAGTAGCCAATTAACCAACCTAACAAAATTACAGTTCACTTAAAAAATACAGATACAGTATGTCAAGTAAGAACGTGTCTGCGACAAGTCATTTTTGGTAGATGCAATTCTAGCTATTCAATAAAAAATCGATAGAGGGTACCTTTGTCTACGACGCATTTTAGTAAGAATATTGGCCGGTTCCGAACTTTCCTCAAAATCGCGTAAAAGCCAATTTGGGTATCGGTTCGAATCAGTCTTTCATTGTTTCCATCCAAAGGAGCCTAAAATGACACATTTTGCGGTCGCTAAATATATTAAAAAGTCGGTGTCGTTTCGTGAAGAAATGGGTAAATCATTTTAACGAACGTCGACGACTTGCCAAAACGTAGCTCGGTAGGCAAAGTCACTCCAAAAGTCGAAAAACGAATCGTATGTTATTTTTACGGGCCCCGAAATTGACGTTGCGTTAAGAAGCGGCAAAATTAAGAAAATCCGATGATGATGATGATGATGATCTTTAGGGGGATCGAGCGCATCGACATCAAAGGTTATTTGGTGTCCTAAATTACTTTCTAAATGTTAATTTCCAGTTCTTTGTTAGTGTTGTGTTCTCAACTCTGTTTAGGCTCTGGAAATGTAGATGAGGAGAGACTAAAAAAAAGTCTAAAATCCAAATTCAATGAAAGGCCTCACATACAATACTCTAAATTTACAACAATATTCACAGATGGTTCAAAGTCAGAGAAACGGGTTGATGCTGCAATTTTTTACAACAATAATTTAAAAAAATTCACTTCCGCATCACGATTCAATTTTTACAGCAGAACTATTGATCATAAAGGAAGCAACAAGACATGCTATCAACCTTAGAGACAATAAAAATTCATTAATAATATCTGATTCTCTTAGTGCTCTTTAAGCTATAACAAAAAACAACCCTAAACACGCATTCTTGCGATAAAGCACAGTCCTTCAATACATCGCAAAACTGAGGAAAAAAACCATAGCATATATCCGGATTCCCAGTCACATGGGAATAAAGGTAAACAATAGAGCAGATAAGGAAGCTGAAAAAGCCATAATGAATGGCACTCCTATCACAGGGGAAAATCTCCCAAATGATTTCTCAAAACCACCTCTCCTCCGTCAACAAAAATCTTTTCCAGTTGGAATGGAATTTGGAAGAGAACAGCAATAAGAAAATCAGGTTTGAATGTGTCCCATTCGACAACGTCTTCGTGTTCCTGATGTCAAATTTCGAATCACGCTGAAGAATCCTTTGCTGGACGAAAATCACGTCGCGAAGCGGCTTGCTTGGGCCCACGAAAAGATACTAAAGTGGCCGGACGCCATCCTTATTGAAAACGTTTGATCCTGTGTAAAGAGAAAGCTCAGATGACTTTGACTCAGTTGTCTCGCGGGATTCGAAAAACTTGTAGAGTATGCAGAAAATCTCGTCGACAGCATGCCTCGAAGATGCAAGGAGATTATTAATGCTGGAAGCGATTGGACAACTTACTACGGTAATTACGACGTTGTTAGCACACCAAAGAATAAATTGATAGCAAAAAATATTCTCGAAGCACATTTTTTTCATGAATACAAGCAGTTACATTCTTACTTGATAGACTGTATATGTTCAATTAAATATTAAATGATTTAAAAGTATACCAAAAAGATATTTTCCAAATATTTTTATTATGACTTAAATATGGATTTTATGCATTCAATTAACGTCTACTTTAAGATTAGTTTTATTAGTGTTCCGTACGGAACGCTTATAAAATCACTTCGGTGTCTGTCCGTCTGTCACATCCGATTTTTTTATATTGCGTGGATGCTATTTTTAAAACTTCCTTGGCATTCTACGTGTATAAATAAATAAATAACCCATCCGATTCCGGTTGTACTAGAAGATGCTATCATTTCAGTAGACACGAGCCATCTTTTTAATTGGTGAGAGATTTACGTTTCGGTAAAATACGTTAACTAACAGTTATCTGCGAAAAAATCCATCTCGATTTCCATTTTTTACTTAACAATTGGACCTATGTAGGCGCACCTGTGTTATTTTGACCACGCTAGCACATGTCATTGCAGAAAGCAGAGAATTCACAGGCGTTCACTAATTAATAATAAAGCAGTAAGTGTGCTTACTTAGAGGTTCCTGATAACATACTGAAATGAAAGAAAACTCATAACACCAATGAAAACCACCTTACGAATACAATTTTAAAGTGTTAATTCACGATATCTATAAACATTACACTTTTCTAATGCAGTTCACTGTTGAACGGATACTACGACATTAAAAACAATCAAATTCGAACAATTTCGGGGTCAAATTGTTATCTAAAGACAAGAAATTATTTTAACAAACTAAAATAAAATTTTAAAACAAAGTACTCATGCGTGACTTGCATAAGACAATATTACAATGTTTTAATTCGAAGCTTATATTGCGCTCTAGTTGTTTTTTTTTTCAATTTAAGATTGTAACATTATGTCATATTTAAAAATTAAAAAGTCATAATTAAAAATGAAAAAGTTTGTATTTTTAAAGTATATACTTTATTGACTAACAAGGGATGTTGGTTTTCTGTTTCAAAGCCCTAGATTTTAGGTAAAGTTCGCTCAAACATATATCGTTTGGCTAATTGCCTACAGTAATATCCGAGGTTGCCAAATTGAAATATTTTCATTGCGTCTGAAAATATTTCATTGATAATTTTAACAGACATAACAGGTAATCCTGCTTCGTATGTATGTAGGCGAATGGTAATACAGGGTCGAACTTAATGTGGTTAAGAGTAGCGAGTAGTATTTAAAGAAATATTTTATTATCTAATACAAAGCTAAAAATCGGAGGTAGGTAAAATTAATATATGATATTGAAATGTCCCATATTAGAAACAGGAAGACTGTCACTGTCATAATCAAACTTGTTATAATTGGTTAAATATCATTCTGTAGAGACATATAGGAAATTTCAACTTTATTTATTTAACTTTTCACATTTATAACTTTTTTTATTCTTGACTTAATAAAGAGATTTTGCAACGCTTACTTTTCACATACCTTCATCCTTATTATTATTTGAAGCATGTGCAGTATTAACGCTAAAAAATTACAAGGTTAGGTTGGTAGTCATCTTCTATAAACCTAGGGGATTTTTTTTCCTTCATGCTTCAATTAACGATAACAACTGAGTTTTTTGTATTTAATTTCTTCTCTTTACCGCTGTGCAAGCTCCAAACTGTGGGTGCATGCTTCAAATAAAAATAAAGACAGGGCCTACCAAAAGAAGCGTTGCAAAATCTCTTTAATCTGGTATCTTTTATGTTCTATAGGGTTAAAAATGCAGTAATATGGCGGCAATATTAAAACAGTGTGACTTATTTCTTTTACATTACTGTCATAAACATATTCTTCATTAATGTTAAGTTCTTGGAGTATCTGTGTGAAATCAGATTTTTTATAATTCCCTTCGAAATATATGTCATTTACTAACATAAATTCTTGTATTACAGATTTTGGGTAGGTTGAATTTGCTACTTTATCTGTTAACTGTGGCAACTAGTAATATTAAAGCCGATGACATTGTTTTCTGGAAGATATTTTATAAATCAAGTCGTTAAATCAGTTTTCAAAAAGCTCGGCGATAGTATCTTGATAATCGAAATTCGAATCCTTAATATTTTTATCAAGTAAGAGTAGGTAATTTCGGATTCATGCATTCTTTCCACCAGCGTGTATTATTGCGATCCTTTCCCCTCTGTTGCAAGAAGCGATAATATGATAGAGAGCGTTCTTTACTAGTATTAGTCAACGAATTTCTTTCTAACACCTTTGCTATCACCGCCCGTATGCCTCAAGGCTCCAAACTGTCATTTACTCTTTTTTAGAGAATGAAAATTTTGCAAATCGGCATTAGTTATCGTCTACGCAGTATTTACCAGAAATGGAGCAAAGAATTTTTGAAATGCTCATGAATGGTCCGTGAAAACTTATATAAGCTTGACCAGGTAACTGGCTTACATTATCTGCATTTCTTCCACAATAAATAGCCTGAGGTGCTGGCAGACGTAATGTGAATGTTAATAAATAATGTGGCTTCTCTGTGATGGTGCGCCTTCACATCTTAGGCTTAAAGTACGAGGTTCATTCAATAAGTAAAGATACCAATGGCTCTAGCTCAAGGATGGTTTATTGGATTCCTACGAAATTTGGCCTACTTTTCGACATAATCCCCCCTCCCCCAATGTTAATACACTTGTCTCACCTTTCTGCTAGCTTCTTGATTTATGTGGCAAAGAATTTTTTCGGTTGACGTCGAAGCCATTTTTGCACGTTTTTCTTCACTTCTTCATTGTCGGCGAACCCCTTTGCTCCGAACAGGGAAAAATCACACGGAGCAAGATCTGGGATCTAGACGGGATGAGGCAAGATCTCCCAACCAGTTCTTGAAACTCTTGTCGGGTAAGGTATGAGGGCGGGCATTGTAAATGGTTCTGAATAATATTGTGAACAGTTCCAACGCTTATCCCAACCTCCTGCGCTGTTATTTCAATGGTAATAATTTTGTTATCACGAATAAGTTCATCAATCCTAGATTCCAACGAGGGACCGGAAACTTCGACTGAACGTCCACTTTGCTGCTCGTCACACACTCTTATTCGGCCACTTTTGAATCGATCTATCCACTTGTAAACGTTCACACGGTTCATGCAACTTTGTCCATACTGTAATAACATTCCCGAATGTTACTTGACTTAACACCTTCTGCTACTAAAAATCTTCTAAAGTGCAGGCTTCCAATGGACTTGCCATGGTAAACTGGATATCTTGAGGTTGTGTTTACTTTACATGATCGAACAGCTGATGAAAACAGGATTGCCAACTTGCACTCCTAGAAATACCGAGCGGTTTTATTGAATGGGTTTAAGCGGAGATCAATTGTCTCTTGACTCTCAAGAAAACTGCTGTTGAATCATACCGATTACTTCGGCAAGCTTATGGTGAACATGCTCCATCAAAAGTGGTGACTTCGATGTTGCAGACAAGGAACGTGGAAAAACGCAAAAAAATACGAAGATGTGGAATTGCAAGCATTGTTGGACGAAGATGATTCGCAAACATAAATACAATTCGCCGAGCAATCGGGCGTTAGTCAACAAGCTGTTTCCAATCGGCTACGAGAAATGGGAAAGATTCAGGAGACCGGTAGATGGGTACCACATGAGTTGAACGACAGGCAAATGGAAAAGCGCAAAAACACGTGTGACATTTTGCTCGCTCGATACAAAAGGAAGTCATTTTTGCATCGTATAGTTACAGGGGATGAAAAGTGGATTTATTTTGAGAATCCCAAGCGCAAAAAAATCATGGGTAGACCCAGGCGCACCATCCACATCGACCGCAAGACCAAATCGCTTTGGCAGAAAGACGATGCTCTGTGTTTGGTGGGACCAGAGGGGCGTGGTCTATTATAAGCTGTTAAAACCTGGGGAAACAATTAATACTAAACGTTACCAACAACAATTAACCGATTTGAACCGTTTGCTGCTTGCCCCTCGTAATTAATTGAAAACAATGCTCTATATAAAAAATACCGTGTGGATTCATTTCATAGATACTATTTTGAGATTGATCTTCATAATAATATTTATAGTAAGGTTTGAAAATTCGTTGATAATAGTAATATTTATAGAAAACAATACAAGCTAGTGTCGTTTCCTCTGTTTTATAGGCCACTAAAATATTATAAGATCAGTGGCAAGCCATTAAATCATTCATTCCCTAGTGATTTAGTAATAATAAAATTAAATAATAAAATTTAAAAATCAAAAGACTGAACAATTGTTTTTAGATATAAACTAGAGTATGTCGCAGACATAAATTATGTTATGTCTTCTGTATTATTAGAATAATCTTACAAAAGAATAGATAAATATTATTTATTTGTTTGAAGTCTCGTCTAGTTAAGCGTTCAAAATGTTTATAATGTAATAAAAGAAAATTTATGTGATTTTCTACTTCCTCCCAATATCATTAGGTTCAGGTAAAGCTAAAGAAATTTACAATAGTAATAATTTTACAGCTGTTAAGTCAGAAATTTAAAGTTAAAAAATAGAACTTTAAAATTTTTGAACTGGGCTAGAAAATTTTGAACACTTTGTACACAATTCATATGTATATATATATATATATATATATATATATATATATATATATATATATATATATATATATATATATATATATATCCATATATATATATATATATATATATATATATATATATATATATATATCCATAATATATATATATATATATATATATATATATATATATATATATATATATATACATATGAAGACCTAGTCTTATAACATGTTATAATCTGTGTCCGGCGGTTTCTGAGATAGGATAGAGCAGACATAGGAAAATCAATTGTGTTTAAAAATAATTGATAAGCACCGAAGAATATTTCGTATTCATCATCATCATCATCATTAGCTTATTCCATTCATAGTCGGATAGTCGGTCTCCACTGAGCTCTGTTGTTTGCGTCTTGCATTCAGTCCTGTCCCGCTAATCTTTTTATGTCGTCCACCCATCTTGTGTGTGGTCTACCTCTGCACCTTTTATGTTCTCTAGGCCTCCGTTTAACCAAACAGCGTGTCCATCTATTATCATTTATCCTTGTGATATGTCCAGCCCAATTTCACCTTAATATACATATTCGTTGTATTACGTCTGTAATTTTTGATCTTCTTTGTATCTCGATGATGAGGAATACGATCTTGGAGTCTAGCATTTAGCATTCTCCTCTCCATTGTTCTTTGGGTAACCTGGAGTTAATATATTATACTTTTATTTAAAGCCCACGTTTCAGTGCCATATGTTAATATCGGCAGTACATATTGATCGATCACTCTGGCATTTATTGTATTTGGGATCTCCAATTTAAATGTGGGTCTTAACCTTCCAAACGCAGACAAAGCTAACGAGACCCTTCTATCCAAATCAGCTTTTAAATTATTTTTTGGTATTTTGATTTCTTGTCCTAAATATATAAATATTTGTACCTTTCCTATTCTTTCACCTTCCATTAACAGTTCCTGGCTATGATCTTCAGTTTCGTTGTTCAAATATTTGGTTTTGGTGAATTTTATTGTTAGACCTATTTCTCGAGAGTTATTTAATTCTCTCAGCATTTCTTGTAGTTCTTCTTTTATGTTGGCGCTCAGAGGGACATTATCTGCTAACCCTAAGGGATTTAATTATTTACTGTCTATTAGTATTCCTTTATTTTCCCACTTCAGCGATTTGAACATGTCTTCTAGAGTCAACGTGAATAGCTTTGGGGATACTGGCCTTTGTCTAATTTCTCTTTTAATTTTGATTTTATTTGTTTTTTCTTCAAACACTATTTGTGATGTAGCATTATATATGTGTTCAAGAAGCGATGTGTATCTTTCGTCGACTCTGCTATTACTTAATGCGTTAAGATCTGCCTATATCTCATTTATATTCCGTATACCGACGATGGATAACTGTTTCCATGTTTGGAGCTCTACTCTCAACATAGATTAAGTTTGTTAAATTCGATCTAGAAGAGAGCTATTCCTCTGTTTGGGGACCTCGAGCTTACAGGAAATTTTTTTACTCTGGAACATCAGAACAATCATGCGAAGTGATCGATTAATGTATGCGAAGAATACACGTCGTTCACAACCGATTTTTCAGCTGGTCAGTTTTGAACCTTAATCTTATATCTTTGGGATAAACTACTCAGAATTGCATTTCCCATAGAGTAGAACCTGTAACGATTCAAGATTGACGTAAATCGTAACGTTCGCGCCTGTTGTTCCCATAACAAAAATTAAGGTTTGACCAAAAAATAAATCTTTACTCGATTAAATTAAATTGTTTGTTATTCAAGGCTCACTAATATTTTAAATGATTGGTATTGCTTTACTGTCTTCTAACTAATGCTGCAATCAAACTTGCATACTATTAGTGGTACGACAGCCGTCAATGCGTCAGCCGTTTTGATGAAATTATTAAAAAAAGTTTGTATAATTTTACCAACTCTTGCATTTACAAGTTACAAGAAACACGCTTACTAACAGTTGTGCCGCTTAACAAAATCTCACACAATTTTGTACAAATTTAACAGGCTTATCAATCCACCCTCGTACAATGAATAGTTACACTTTATTAAGGACTAGCCGTGCCCGCGGCTTCGCTCGTGTGGACTTGATTCACTATTATCGTCACTGCTTATTCTTTATGTTACCTAACGTAATAAAATATATCCATAACCTGGCCAGAATACTCGTACATATGTATTTTATAAAAAAATAAAAACAAGTAAATCGGATAAGTGGTTCTTGAGTGCTAAGTGCACTAACGAACAGACAGACAGACAGAGATACGTTGTGTTTTTATATATTTATCGGTTTTTTTTGTTGATAAATATTAAGTTAAGAATTAAAAAAAAAGTAAATCGGATAAATGGTTCCCGAGTGAGAGAGACGTTGCCTTTTTTTTTATATATATTATAGAAGATTATAGATAACCTGGCCAGAGAACAAATGTATAAATTTAAAAAAAAACATGTAAATTGGATAAGTGGTTCTCAAGTCATAAGCGCACTAACGGATAGAGAGACGTTGCATTTTCTATATACTGTAATCTTTGCTGCATGATTTTTGTTCCATAGTTCATGGTTTAGGCAGTGTATTGCAAGAGAACGCGCTTGATTCACTATTATTGTCACTGCTTATTCCTTATGTTACCTAACGTAATAAAATATATCCTGTACCCTGGCCGGAGAACATATGTATGTTTTAAAAAGAAAAGTACGTAAATCGAATAAGTGGTTCTCAAGTGATAAGCGCACTAACGGACGGACAGACAAACAGAAAGGCGTTGCATTTTATTTATATTATAGAATATTGTGAGATGTTGAAATAAAACTGAAATAAGAGTAATACTCTAACATAAAAAATAAGATTTTCCTCATTAAGTTTACGCAACATCATAATCTCTTGTATAGCAAACACGTCCACAGCTTGACGTTTCAAAGTCATATTATGTCATCAGTATATCTTTAAATGTGTGAAATGCTTGGGAACAAGAAATGTATCCTATCTTAGCTTTTGACTTCTTTCCCTCCACTCCGGAGACTTGAAATTAATAGGTCGCAATACTTTTAGTAGTAAGGCACATTTTAACGATCCGAAGATAGCCAGCCGGCTACTTTTACGGCAACATTTTGTCTTTCTGTAGCGATAGTTCTATTTTCTATGATGACACGAACATTTAAGCCCAGAATAACTATTTATCACCATATAATTTTTGAAGCATTTGATATGTTTTAACAACCAAGTTAATATAAGAATTAATTACCAATCTTCAGAAGTTATTGTCCGACCGTTATTTAAAACCCACTGTCACTGTTACCATTGTAATTAGTCATCCAATGTGACTTATGTCATAAAACGGCTGATACAATACTAAAGTTAAGTTTGTTTTTAACCTGCAGGAATTAGGCATCTAGTCCACAGCTGAACGAACAAAGTCATCAATAAAACTTTGTCAAAAAGTCTTTAATTCCCAGAAAGTTCTCAATAAATATGCACTAATTAAAACAGTATCTAAAACATAAAATACCTTTTCCGAAATAAAACTCTTATACAAAGCCGAACACAAAGTATTAAAATTTCAAATCGCCGTTTCAAGCCGAAGCAAAAAACTGCTGAAGAAGTTCCGCCTTATTTCCTTTTATTGCAAAGAAAATATTATTAAGAAGTTGAAAGGATGGAAAATAATAAGTATAAAAGCGTAACTTGAAAGAACTGCGTTTCCAGAACACCCGAATTGAAACAGAAATAATATAATAAACGATGAAAATATTTATTTGAGAAATTAGATTTTGTTACCCAGCTTTGTCACAACAAAAATTGCTGCTCGGGCAGCGAAGCCAATCGATAGAGCTCGAGGAGGCTGCCTGTGTTTTCTTTTATAAAAGTCCATCGTCTGAATCATTAAATTTTTTATTTATTTTCGCATAAAAATTACGTGTCTTTTCTTATTAAAGACAGCATTTTTAAGTATCAAAATAAAAGAAACAATTTATTATGGAGAAGATGTAAGAGCTTAAGTATTTTTAAGGCTGCTATTATTATAAAATAATAATTGCCATTATAATTTAAAGTTAACTTTTTTCCTTGGCTTGGCTTCTTCTATTCTAGGTTTTTCTTAATATTTACTAATTAAAATGCAGTTTTGTAGTGGCACGAATACAAAGGTAGCAATATAGGTTATGTGCACCAGTGGCACCACCAGCCAACAGTCGACTACTTATGTTTTAAATCTGTTGGAAAAAGTTTTTATTGCATAATCCGTGACGAGGTCGTATTCAAGTGGTTGAATTTCCCAACTTTAATCCAGAATCAGTTTCAGGGCACTTATCAACGGATCGAGAAAGAAAACTTAAAAAGAGATTGGGCCGGTCGAGAAGAGGCGGTAAAGCTACTTTATTTGGTACTCGTGGCGCGCTTGGGATGTTCAATGAAACTCCCCGTGAAACGTTGGAAAACTACTGTTTTACCCAGAATAAAGATGTTCACGGCAAGACACAAGTACAGAAAATGTTAATAGAATTCGGAATTTCGTTAGTCCCTCCAGAGCTGCATGTTTTGTGAGCGGTCGACTGCTGGGGTCCATTTTGTGAGTAATTCTAGTAGTCATCATAGGCCGGTCGACTATTGGACATCTGGTGTTTTCTTTTTTTTCAATAAACGACCATCATAAAATTATGGATTTCCAGGTGTTCCATGTTGATTCCAGATATTTGATCGGCGAGGAAATCTGGGAAAAACCCACCATATACTAATTAAGATTTTATGTACGGGAAATTTATTGCTTTAAAGTCGCTGACCATAAAGCAATAAACGGATGGGTTATTTAGTTTTTACCACTAGTCTAAAGTGCGCGAGCTGCAGCCCACTTGGGACCCTAGATATGCTGAGCGACCCATGTGCTTTTTTTACTTGAAAAAAGGGGATTATAAAAATAGGAAAAGTATAGGGAAAACAGTCTTCCGCCTATGCTTCTTATTTAACCTTCTGCGACTCACTGACGATACTGCTCAACAAATTATTGGACCATCACTACATTTAGGTGAACCAGGTATTTGAATTTTATCATCAATTTTGAATTAATAATTCTATGGGGTTTCATCATCATCGTCATCTATAAGTCTTTAGCGTCCACTGTTGGACATAGGCCTCCCTTTCTTTCCAGTTAAACCTGTCTTGGACTTTTTGGATTCAGTTTCCCGCTACTCTTCTCAGATCATCTGTCGATCTGGTGTGAGGTCTTCCTCTATTCCTACACCTTCCTAATCCATTTGTTATCTTGCGTTCTGGCTAGATGACCGGCCCAATTCCATTTCAAAGAGAGAACTTTCTCAGCTGCATCGACCACCCTCGTTCGGTTCCTAATTTCTTTAACTGGGACTTTATCTCGAAAAGACAAATCCAACATTGAACGCTCCCTTGCCGCTTGAGTTACCCTTATCTTATTTATTGTCTTCTTTGTCAAAGTTAGAGTTTCTGCTCCATAAGTAGGCACAGGTAACACGCATCGGTTAAAGATCTCTGCTGAAATCAGGCAAATAGGTATGCCGGATTTCAGCGTTTCTCGTAGTTTGTCCAATACGGCCCAAGCTACAGTGACCCTCCGTTGTAGTTTATGAGTCTGATTATCTCTGCCCAACTTAATTTCACGTCCCAAATATTTATATGTCATGACTTGTTCGATGCTTACCCCGTTTACTGATAGTGGCTTGGTAAAAACTAGATTTGACATAAACTGGGTCTTCAAAAAATTTATCTTTACGCCGATTTTATGGGACTGCCTTTTAGGGTGTTAAGCATAACATTCGCATGATCTGCGCGATCTGCTAACAAAACCATATGTCAACGGCGAATCTCAAGTTTTCAGCACTTCTCCATTTATATTTATGCTCATGTTGCACCAATTCAGATTTTTAAACATGTATTCCAGAAGGGTGATAAACAACTTTGGGGAAATAGCGTCACTCTGACGCGCACCTCTTTCGACTTGGAATTTGTTTGTTCCCTTATGTAATTTAACTGTTGATGTTGCCTGACAGTAAATATATCTTAGGATAATTTGAATCTATACGGCATTCAGCAAGAGCCTTGAAAAGTACATATCCTGGTTCACTGAATCGAAGGCCTTCTCATAATCTACGAAGATTAATATTAAAGGCCTGTTATATTCGACACACTTTAACTTAACAGCCAAAGGTGATCATTGACACCATGGCTTGCTCGGAATCCAGCTTGATCGGGAGTTTAGTAAAAGTCTAGAGTCTGAGGTCAAACATTTTGTCAACAGTTTTGTGAACATCTTATAAACATGGGAGAGGATGCTTGTAGGACGGTAGTTTGATAGAACTGTTGAATCGCCTTTTTTATAGCGGAGAATGATAATAGCGTTGTTCCACTGTTTTGGTGTTACAGACTTAGTAAGACATAGGTTAAACAGTATTGTGAGGACCCTAGTGACAGTAGGTCTAGACAGCTTTATGACTTCAACCACAACACCATCCTCACCTGGAGACTTATTATTTTTCATCTCACTCAAGACTTGTATGATCTCATCTTCTGTTATTTCGGGAATTTCCTCTAAAATTTAAATTTAAATATGTGAAATCTCATAAGGTGTGTTGTTATTAGTGTTGTTATAAAGCTGTTTATAAAAACCTTCAACAATATTCAAAATCTGTTCCCTATCCGTTAACACTCATCCATCTTCATTTTTTAGTTTTTGTATAATTTTTGTTCCCGTAGATATCGTGGATCTCAAAACTTTTAGACTTTTATTCTCTTTCATTACTTTTGTTACATACTTGGTGTTAAACTTTCTAATATCTCTTCTTATTGATGTTGTTACTGCTTTGTTGAGAGCTCTATGATCTTGTGTATTGCCGCTTCTTTAGTGATTTCTTTGTCGGTTCACTTAGTTTTTCCAATTTTTTTGGTTGTTTTGGAGAATTGTTATCTATTGCATCCTTTATTGCTTTAAAAAGAGCATTATTCAGGTGTTCTATAGAATTTACGTCCAACTGCCGCTGGGGCTATGGGGTTTATCCTATTTTTATTTATATATTTCTATCATTATTCCAGAGAATAATGATTTCTCTAGTGCTTAAAGTTCGTACTCTACTCGAAGCTTCGATGGAGATTGATCAGCCTATAGAACCTATAACCATACAGTCAGATAAACTTATTCTCTCATACCTTTTGCATTTTTCAAATGGAGATGATATACTTACGAGCTTTCAACCTGGATTTATTTTTTTTTTTCAGAATTATGTTCTCCAGAAATGATTGTCCAAAAAACATCTGACACTAGCATTTTTTCACATCTCTGCTATCCCAGCAGTATTTGTGCAAATCATAAACGCAAGCTAAAAAAGAAAGTGTCTGCTATTTCGTCAAAGGCATGGCGTAAGTCTGTACAAGAAGAGTTGAGGAAGAAAGAGGCAATTACAATTACGAAGCAGGAGAAGAAGAAGAAAATACAATTAAAAAAGTTACAAGCTGCTGCTGCTAAAATTGAAAAAAAAAGAAGCAGCAGGCTCTAAAGAAAGGATAACCGATGAGAAAAAGAGGCTCGGAGAAGGAAATGTAGTTTTATATTTTTGATTTTATTGATTTTTATTATTATTATTGTACTGACTAGATTTAAACTCGAAATGCTTTAATTCACGGCTATTATTATTGTAATAGAAAACATATCACTTATGAAAAATACAAAAGGTAAAAATTATCTTTTTTTTTTAATGGCATGGTAAAAGTTTATTCGATAATAAAATTCATGTTGAGAAAAGTAACATGTTATTATTATTCTCTGGAAAAATCGAAAAAAACACCCAATTATCTCATTTAGAGGTGTAGATTTTAATTATTCAGCAAATGATCGACTACTGGGGCATAGACATGTCGACTAGAATGGAGTGGTCGACAACTGGTGTTGTTACGTCCGTACATTATTTGTTTATTGATTCGACAGAAAAACAATTAAATAATTTTTCAAAATGCACTAATGTAAAGTAAAGGGTTGAAATTCGATATATTGCTACCTAAAGAGTCCAAATATTATGATGGATTTCATTAGAGCTACGATTAACGTAACCTCAACGTCATTCGGTCAACTACTGGTACACCTACCCTACTCGTTGGAAAACAAGGTCTCGAGCAGTTCAGGTCGGTTCACTTCGTTGTTTTAAATGAAGCGTCGAATTCGACATTTGAATTCTACTCGCAATTCTAGATTATATAAGATACTACATACCAAAATTCATTGTTTACAGATACTGGCCTTCCAGAAGTATCTTTTTACATTTAACTTCCTGTAGTATCCAAATATACAGGTGGAAACGTGGTACTCCTAAGGGGTCCAATGCAAAGTGCACTAAACATTATGAGTACATGTGTCAAAATGAAGAACTGAAGTTGAATCCGGATAAAAATGACTTGGTTTTTTCACAGAGATAAAGAATCACACTACCCAAAGCAATGAGCGACCGTATATATATGGTAGATTCAGTTAAATACCTAGTAGTAATACTGGATCAGAAACTAATTTGGAAAGAACACGTAGACACTAAAATAAATCAGGCTACGAATGCCGTGTCCATTGTATCATATAGTCCACTGAATAAATACAGCTACGATAACATCCCAACTTTCATATGGGGTCCAGATGGGATGTCCCAGAACTACGAGAAAATGGGTTAAGCTCAAGGAGCAGGTGCAAACTGTCCATAGACAGGGACAATTTTGTCAATGGCCTTGGATAATTATCTATCAGTTTTCCAAGCGGATGATGAAAAGGCACGTAATTCGCTGGATCAACTGTTTTTGTTTGCATATCAGGCCAGAGTGAGCTCGCATTTGAAATGCGAGTATAAAGACTTAATAGCATAAATACTATCTATCAGGATCAAATACGAACCATGTTGCCACTGGTGCTTGAAGGAGGGGCAGACAGCACTTCATCAAATTAAGTTCCGCTCAGCAACCATAAACCCAAAATCCCAATAGTTTGTGACGAGAAGTATATTAAGGAGATTCAACCTACAAAACTGTTATCTTTCTTAAATGTTATTGCCCTACAACCCTAAAATGAGACAGGTGCACAATGGGCCCTTAAGTTTACTGGGTAGTATTCAAACGGTGTAAATTCATCTAATGTAGAGAAAAATGCATATTTTAATTCTCTATTCAAAAGTCGAACGGCCTGTTGCCTCGAAAGTGATAATTTTTATTACGAAAGTGAATATTTTTTTATACGCAAATATTAATAATACATTCTTACATAAAATATTATGTTTTGCAAACAAAAACCTTAATTTTTTCAATAAAATTCAACACGATCGTTAAAAAGCCCTTGTATCTCTATCAAAAAATAATGACGTATGTCCAGCTTTCGTGCCATCTTTTGGTGGTCGACCGGGAGGTTTTCTTGTTTCTGGTTTTTCATCTTTTGCCCATCTTGGCCAGCTATGAGCTGACATCCTACTTACCTGTTCTGTAGCTCTCATGATGCTTTTTGTTTTAGACGTTTTTATTCTTGTTTTTGCTGCATACGTTAGGACTGGTCTTACCACGGTTCTACTTTGCTTTCTGTAGACATGTAGGTATTTTTCCATATTAAGTTCCTCAAATAACCAGATATTCTCGATTGTCTGATTAAGTACTTCTTGATATAGATTTTTTGAGCTCGATAGCTGTACTCCCAGGTATGTGCAGTGCAAGTACTGTGCTACTGTTTTATTGCTAATGGATCTTTAGCTATAACCATTGATTCTGTTTTTTTCCACTGATATTATGATATAATTCGATTATTAAATAATTTCAAGTAAAAATCGTCGCTAAAATAAGCTACACGATATTTATTCAGCTCACACTGGTTAGTCAACTAATTAAATCGTAACATCTCATTACACAGCCCCACAAAAAAAAAAAAGTGGGGTATACTTTTGTTGCGATATATCAGATCCGTAGTATTTTTGCCCGCTGATCACGAATCTGACGTCAGAATATCGCCATCACATCTCAATTTTTTTCTAACCTCAAAAAATAGGTAAAAATTAGTAAAAATTAAGAAAAATATACTCCTAAAAAATTGATTCAAGCTTTTTCATGAATCCAAAGATGTATTAATATGTATTCGGACACGCTAAGCTAATATTCATCGGCTGGATTAAGCCATACAGTTCTGTTTTCTTTCTAACCTCAATAAATCAGACAGATATAGTGCTTCTCGAATGCAAAAACGAATTCAAATTAAAATTCAACCGATTCTTACCAAATTTGGTACACGGGGGTTTTTTGGGTTGCTGATCATGAATCTGAGGTCGGATTTGCAAAATTCAAAATGGCGGATCCAAGATGGCGGACAAAATTTTTGAAAACCAACCGATTCCTACCAAAATTTGGTATACAGTTGGGGAATCCTCAAACCTGATACTCTTAAACTCTAAACCCTGAAACCTTAGACTCCCACACCCTGTAACCTCAAAAAATAGACCTCAATAACCCTGTAACTTTAAAAATGAGACCCAATAAACTCAAAACCAGGACTTTTAAACCATATACTCTCAAATAGTAGACCCTTAAGCCCTAGAATTGCGAAGGTTAGACCCGCGCCTAACTTTCCTTTTTTTGGCTGTATCTTGTTCTTTTTTCCGCGAATGACCTATTCAAAGGCTTTCTGCCCAAACGCTTTTGAGGACTTGTTTCTCTTTTTAGTGACCAGCAATAGTCCGCTAGCATATGGTCATCGCATCGTCCTTGATACCGATTTTCTATGATTTTCAGATCTTGGTGAAAACGTTCCCCTTGCTCCTCACTGTAATCACCAAGATTATCTGGGAAATCATCGATGTGGGAGTCCAGGAAATGTAATTTTAGATTCATTAAGCAACCTAATGTTTGAAAATTTTTTACCATTTTCTCGACTATTTCTTTGTACTTAGGACTTTTATTATTTCCCAAAAAGTTTGTTGCGACTTCTTTAAAAACTAAGCCAAGCAGCTTTTTCAACTTTATTCATTTTAGTAACAAATAATGAATCTTGAAACAATTTTCTTATTTGTGGCCCGTCAAATACGCCTGCCTTAATTTTAGCTTCAGAAAATTTCGGAAATTTTTTATGTAAATATTTGAAACATGGGCCGTTTGTATCTAATGCTCTCGTGAATTGCTTCATAAGTCCAAGCTTAATGTGAAGCGGGGGAATAAGAACTTTTCCTGGATCTACCAATGGTGGAAACAATACATTATTTTCACCAGGAGTGAACGATTCTCTTGTTGTCTAAATTTTTTTCTTACAATGACGTTCACTGTCTCTGCTATTCCACAGACATTTATAACAGGGATAAAGTGTAAACCCTGACTGTTGGCCAAGCAATATTGTTACAATTTTCAGATCTCCACAAATTTTCTAGTTATGATCAGCATATTTTATTTTTATCAAAAGCTGCTTCATTTTTTCATATTGCTCTTCCATAACTGTGGAATGAGCAATCGGAATGGGAGCGTAAATGTTGGTATTATGCAGCAAAAACTGCCTTAATGCTCCGTTTAGAAGAATCAATGAACAGTCGCCATTCTTCAGGATCGTATGAGTTATTTTGAAATTCATCCATTAGACCTTTTACATCGATACAATATGAGAGTGACAATTCCTCGTCCATTGTGAAATATTTTCGAAATTCTTCATCTCTGTTTCTATAATAAGAAATCGTAGCTTCTGGCTTAAGTAAATGTCTTTTCTTTAAAAAGGAAGCAAGATGCTCTGAACCATCGTTGGATAAGCCTAAATCTCTGACTAAATCACTAAGTTCTGACTGTGATACGAGTATTGGTTCTGGTTTACGGTTGTATGGTAGAAATTCTTTATCTGTGTTACTAGTATATGATAGGTTGTCACTAGAACATTCATTAGTAACAGTGTTTGAATCTATTTCGACAGTCTCAATGTTTCGGCATGAACTGATAAGGTGAAATCATTTGTTTCCATAACATCAGCATCAAGTGGTTCAGGAGGCGGAATTAGTTTAGTTGGTCTTGTTACTGTCGAAACATCGTTATAAGTAATAGTGCTTTTATTTTTTCGGTTATGCCTAGATACAACATTCATACAAAAGTAGCAATCATTTTTTACTGTATGGTCTATTCCATATTGCTGGTCTGGAATATTTAATCGCCTTCTTATTGATGTACAACATTATTTTGCAAGAACTGCAAATGATGTGGGGAACCCAATCTGTATCCTGGTGCTGTATTTCAATGTTAAAACAATCCTTATATAAGGTTTTAATCTTATCCGTTATCGGTGACCCCATTTTACTCAATACGTGTTGACAGCAAATATAACAAAATGAATCACTGTTTTTATCGCACTTATGAAAAGTCCTTGTACCGTGAGACCGTTTTCTTGTAGCATTATACTCTACATGAGCCAAGTCACCCACACATGAAGAGCTACGGTCGCTGGATGACGACGGCTTTCTTCTACCTGCCATGACGGCATCTTAGCCGTTATCCAGGGACTCTGCCGGCTAGTGGAGTAACACCGTTGCCTACCGTCACCACGTGGAGGTGCCCTAGATGCAGGTAGAAGAATAAAAATCGACCGATGATGAATTTTCTCGGCGTTCAAAATGGCGCGAAAACATCTGCCATCTTGAATTTTGCAAATCCAACCTCAGATTCGTGATCAGCGACCCAAAAAATCCCCGTGTACCAAATTTGGTAAGGATCGGTTGAATTTTAATTTGAATTCGTTTTTGCATTCGAGAAGCACTATATCTGTCTGATTTATTGAGGTTAGAAAGAAAATAGAACTGTATGGCTCAATCCAACCGATGAATATTAGCTTAGCGTGTCCGAATACATATTAATACATCTTCGGATTCATGAAAAAGCTTGAATCAATTTTTTAGGAGTATATTTTTCTTAATTTTTACTAATTTTTACCTATTTTTTGAGGTTAGAAAAAAATTGAGATGTGGTGGCGATATTCTGATGTCAGATTCGTGATCAGCGGGCAAAAATACTACGGATCTGATATATTGCATCAAAAGTATACCCCACTTTTTTTTTTTGTGGGGCTGTGATTATTCGAATTCTCACTGCATATCGTAATCAACCAAAGCACTCGTTATGCTCTGCTCAGCACGTGCTTTTGATGCGAAGCCTCACAACTTATACTATTCGGGATCGATTGTTAGTGTTCCGTACGGAACACTTATAAGATGACTTCGGTGTCTGTCTGTCTGTCCGTCCGTCTGTCTGTCTGTCACACCCGATTTTCTCCGAAACTATTTGTGATAAAAAGTTGAAATTTGGTAATAATATAGGAATTGATGGTCTCATCAAAGCTGTGTAGTTTTAAAAGTTAAATTTTGACTTAAGGGGTTAGTTTTGGGGGGTGAAATCGAAAGTGAAAAAAAATTTTTTTTACTAGGTCATCGAGTGTGGTGTCAAATGAAAGCTTGTGAAAACACGAGTAAAAAATATATATAATGTAGTACTTGGACTCACTTTTCTTTGTATTATTTTTAAAAAGTCGCGAAAAATCGCTTTCTTAAATGTAATTGTCCTGCAACCCTAAAATGAGACAGGTGCACAACGGACCCTTATGTTTACTGGGTATTCAAACGGTGTAAATTAATCTAACGTAGAGAAAAATGCATATTTTAATTCTCTATTCAAAAGTTGAACCGCCTGTTGCCTCGAAAGTTATAATTTTTGTTACGAAAGTGAACATTTCTTTATACGCAACTATTAATAACACATTCTTACATAAAATATTATGTTTTGCAAACAAAAACCTTAATTTTTTCAATAAAATTCAACACGATCGTCAAAAGCCCTTGTATCTCTATCAAAAAATAATGACGTATCCCAAAGAACAATAAATTCCAGATTGGGTCAAGTATATCCTCACCATTCAGAGAAAATGACTTCCTGAATGAACAAGAGAAGTTGATGACACCCATTGTAACATAGTCATTATGTAAAAGCTGAAGTTTTATTATATGTCTCTATTCTGTTACGTCCCCTGCGATTTGTACAGAATTATTCAGAAATTCAATGAGACGTGCACATGTCGATATAGGAAATAATAGAGCACATTTCTTCTGTGTTATTATATTTACTTTTCGTGAAAAATAGTGGAAATATCTTTTTTTATATATGTAGTAATAATTATATTTGTATTTAAACTGACTTAGACTTATAGTTTTTATGAAAAAACTATAGAGACGAGTGGAGAAAATGCAGACGAGGGGTATTAAATTTACGAGCACGTCTCAAAGGAATTGGAAAGAAATGGAAAAATGAAATTACTTTCATAAAAAATGCCTTTCTTATAATTGAACTTTGATCGAGGAGCGGCGACTTCCAAAAAAAAAGAATCCTTTCTGATCATCATCTCGAGGTGATGGTTGGAGAAAAAAAATTCCACAAAGGGATAACCAGATGGAAAAAATTCCACAAAAGAATCTTCTCTTGCAAAAAAAAAACGAGAGAATAGGAAAGTATGTGGAGCCATATGATAAACCATCAGTAATAGTAATGGTTGCAAAGAAAATTCTGAAACGTATAACCAGAACTGGACTTTTACTGTTACGATTTTACTATATGTATGGATTAAGAAGTTTTCAATAAGACCAAATAAGTAAGAACAAGACAAAGACACCAATTCTGTGTTAGTAAAGGGTAAAACATTTATATCAAGTGTGATGCCAGATAATACAGTACAAGTTTTTAAAAAATGCAATAAAACTCAGGTTCTTTTTTCGACTGATCCACTACATGGAATACCGTTACCTAAAAATATTATTTTGTCCTCCAATATCCTATAAAAGTAGTCTGTAGAATATATTAATTATTGTTCGATACACAAATCCGAATTACGAATATATTCAAAAATAAAGGTTAATTTTAATTTTTAAAACTTTATTTTGTTTAGTGCATAGTTTCTTAAAACATTCTATCATTTAATCGTCTTCTATCTCTTATAATTTTCAAAATAGCAAAATGCTAACAACAAAATCTATCACTATATATATATATATATATATATATATATATATATATATATATATATATATATATATATATTACGTTTTTCTTTCTTCCTCTTCTTCTAACACTTTTTAAATATATCTGACGATCTGTTAATTTCAAGGTTGTGGGATTTCTTGAGAAGTAGATTGCTAACCATCTCTCCATCTTTTTGGTAGTCTCCCCGGTGGACGTTTGCCTGATGGTTTTCCCTCCAGAACGATCCGTGGTAGTCTGTGCTCCTCCTTTCTTTTTACGTGGTTATGTCACTGTCTTCTTCTTTGTCTTCCCCATCTTACCACGTATTGCACGCCACATTGTTCCCTGATGTCAGTATTTGATATCCTATCCCTCCTTGTCTTACCAACTATTGTATTGTGGGTTTTCATTTTGGCGGTACGTAGTATACTTTTTTGTTTTATTGGTATCTTCTCGTGATTCTATACTGTAGATTACTATGGGTCTGATACAAGTCTTGTATATTTTAACCTTGCTGTCTGTTCGCCTGTATTAGTAGGTCCATACATATCTTAAGCAGTTTGAGATAACTGCTGCTTTATTAATTAATCCTCTAAGGTCTCTGACTGGATCGTTATGGCTCGATAGGTTCACACCAAGATATTGAAATGAGTTAACAGTTCTATGGGTTTATCTTCCACTACGAGTTTGCACATGATGGGGTGTTTGGCAATAGTGATGCTTTTGATCTTTTCAGTAGATATGTTCATATTAAGTTATCGACAGGGTTGATAAAATTTAAAAGGTTGTCTCTGGAAGTCGTCTTCACTTTCGGCAATCAGCGCCACATCGTCTGCGTAACAAACAAGATACGACAAATTACAATACAAAAAGAGCGATCATCCCTTCTAAAAAGTACATCCCGCTGAAATTGTTATTGCGACTCTATTTCTGAATGACTAATTTCACGAAAAATTGTAAACTAAAGAAAAACTTGTCACCTATATGTACTTCTTCTTACTAAACAGTAATGCTGCCATCCTTTTGGTAGTCGACCGGGAGGTCTTCTTGTTTCTGCCCATCTTGGCCAGCTATTAGCTGACATCCTACTTACCGGGTCTCTCATGGTTATTCCTTTGATAGTGCGCAGTGTTTTCATATTTGTAGCTCTCATGAAGTTTTTTGTTTTAGACGTTCTTACTCTTGTTTCTGCTGCACCCCTTAGGACTGGTTTTACCACGGTCTTACTTTGCTTTCTGTAGACATGTAGGTATTTTTCCATATTAAGTTCCTCAAATAACCAGATATTCTCGATCGTCTGATTAAGTACTTCTTGATATAGATTTTTTGAGCTTGATAGTTGTACTCCCAGATATGTGCAGTGCATGTTCTCTGCTCCTGTTTTGATGTAGACGGCTAATGGATCTTTAGCTATAACCATTGATTCTGTATTTTCCACTGATATTATGATATAATTTTGATTATTAAATAATTTCAAGTAAAAATCGTCTCTAAAATAAGCTACACGGTATTTATTCAGCTCACACTGGTTGGTTAGTCAACTAATTAAATCGTAAAATCTCATTATTTCGAATTCTCACTTCATATCATAATCAACAAAAGCACTCGTTATGTTCTGCTAAGCACGTGCTTTTGATTCGGAGCCTCACAACTTGTACTGTTCGGGATCGATTGTTTTTTTTTTTATCTTCTTGCCAAATAAGGGTAGCAATAGTACATACTAACGACAAAGTCTGGAGTGTTTTTTTCTTCCTTGCAGTGTAAAATTAACGATAAAAAAGTAATATTCCGAACTGAATCGATTTGTTACTTGAATATAATCTTTAAGTAAAAATTCAGTCAGCACCCATGATGTGCACGCTGAATTTGGTGTTCTTTAATTCCAAGATAAATTAGAATTCATAGAAACAAATTACTCGAGTGCTGGAGTGTTCCATCTATTACTGAAAACACTCATGTACTAAGTACACTTATTGAAATTTGTCGGCTTTTTACAACTCTGATTTCAGGTAGACCGGATTTATATTTCATAATTGATTTCTTAATATTTAGTTAGCCAAATTTTTGAATAAATATAAAAATTTGTTAAATGTTGAAGAAGGGTGGAAATTAAGGGGTTAACTACACCTCGAATTTTCAAAAATTTAATTTTTTTATGGATTTTTATTCTCTGTACTTCTAGGAATTATTAAAAAAAAAATTAGAAAATTCCATTCCATTATAATGTTATAGCATTAAATGTGACCTGGCGTCGGATTGGGACCTCTACCTGTTTTCAGATACTCTCTGCAATATTACTCAGCCAATTTTTAATATTTTTTAACTTTTTTTTTTAAATCTTAATCATTACTTTTTTCTACAAAATGTCGAGATATTTTTTAAATTTTTCCATTAGAAAATTTTTTATAAATAATTAAAGATAAATTGGCTAAAGGTTGAAACACCGCAATTTTTTTATTATTGAAAAGAAAACCCTTCGATAATTTTAAACTACTACATTATTTTAGGAGATTAATTTTTATTTTTGCATATTGGATTATTTTTTGTGAAGTTATCGTGCAGACAAGGAGGCGCCAGGGTTTTCATCAGTGGTCCATTTAACCCGATAAAAAATAATGTTAACATTTAAAACATATTTAAAAAAAAATTTTCTTATAATTTAAAGTACTTCTTTTGTTTCAGGTTGGACTTTGGTCAAACTTCTATATTTGGAGGTAAATAAGCACAACCCTTTTAGAGCTATGAAGTTTATTCCACTACCCTATGAAGTTGAAAGGAAGAATGCAACCACTAATGCGTACAATGATGATGAGAATTGCTTCTTATATGATCCATCACATCAGCTTTATACAACTCGAACGGATTGGAATATTTGGTTTTATCTTACCCTCATTTCTCGTATTTGTCATATAATATATTTCTGGTTTAGATAGCACCAAGACATTTTAAACAATATTTTCATAAATTTTTATGGATTAGAAAAGTTGAAGAACAGTCTAAAATACGAGGCTGGTTTGAAAAGTCCGTGCAAAGTCCGAGAGATGGCACCACCGGCGCGTATCGAGGTCATGTTTAGTTAGTAGCATCTCTTGAATGAACGCACACCAAGTTTCAGCCATATTGGTCTATTTCTTTGTGTTTGGCATTCGTGTGAATCAAGGAAGTCGAGTGATTTTCAAGAAATGGACGAAAAAGAATTTCGTGTGGTGATTAAACATTACTTTATGAAAGGTAAAACGCCTCAGGAGACTAAAGAGAAGCTTGATGAACATTATGATGACTCTGCACCTTCGATTAGAACAGTTTATAAGTGGTTTCAAAATTTTCGGACTGGCCATATGGGCACAAGTGACGCTGAACGTTCTGGACGGCCTGTGGAGGTTACGACTCCAGAAATCATTGATCAAATCCATGATATGGTGATGGATGACAGAAGAGTTAAGGTGCGTGAGATTGCTAGTGCTGTGGGCATCTCGACTGAACGGGTACATAATATTTTGCATAAACATTTGGACATGAGAAAGCTATCCGCAAGATGGGTGCTGCGATTGCTCACGCTTGACCAAAAACGGAATCGTGTGAAGTGTTGCAAAGATGGTTTGCAGCTGTTCCAGAAGAATCCAGAGGACTTTAAGCGTCGTCTCGTCACTGTGGATGAAACATGGATACATTACTATACTCCTGAGACCAAACAACAATCTAAACAATGGGTCACCAAGGGGGAATCTGCACCAAAAAAGGCGAAGACCGTTCCTTCGGCCGGAAAGGTTATGGCGGCTGTCTTTTGGGATTCGCAAGAGATAATCCTCATCGACTATCTGGAAAAGGGTAAAACTATTACAGGTGAATATTATTCATCGTTATTGGACCGTTTGAAAACGGAGCTGCAAGAAAAACACCCGCGATTGGCCCACAAGAAAGTCCTTTTCCATCACGACAACGCCCCAGCACACACCTCAGCAGTTGTGGTCGCAAAATTAATGGAAATAGGATTCCAACTCGTTTCACATCCCCCCTATTCTCCAGACTTGGCTCCCTCGGACTACTATTTGTTCTCCAATTTGAAGAAATGGCTGGCGGGACAAAGATTTTATTCAAACGAGGAGGTGATTGCAGACACTAATGGATATTTTGCAGACTTGGACAAATAGTATTATTCGGAAGGGATCAACAAACTAGAACATCGTTGGACGAAGTGAATAAGCCTAAAAGGAGACTATGTCGAAAAATAAAAAAGGTTTACCCCAAACACATAAGTAGTTTTTATTTTTGCACGGACTTTTCAAACCAGCCTCGTATTATTACAAAGTTATATTATACTACAACGGCGAATTAGCCATGTTAATTGGCAATTGATTAGCGATGATGAAGGGAATCTTCACTATTGTTGCTTTAAAGATTTGTGTAGCTTAATCTCTAATCAAAAATATATAATCGCCATTCTTTTATATCATTCACTTAGTAACCTTTAAAATATATATTTTTTTTAAATATACATACGTTTTGCAGCGCCCAGGTGTATGTTTGCGTGTCAATCCTACCTGTGGACATACTGTATAAATTTACCTATATCCTGCGAATTTTTTTTGAACAAAACGAAAAATAAAGGTTATTAATATTTTTGAATGGTCGCTTTTGAAGTTCGAAAAGAATACACGACCAAACAAATACAAAAGTATATCCCTCTGTGATCACATTAAAACCGGAAAATCGTTCATGTATGGGAATTGGTAAAACAGAGGATGGAATCGGTTTAAAAGGGATTTTTGGATGAACGTATATAAAATATTGAGCTCTGTTATGCAGCAATGGAAACTGCAGTTTGTATTTATGGTCCGTTTTTCAATATGAGATTTTCAATTATCCACCAATACCACAAAGGCTCATTTATACTTTAGTATGATCACTATACATTGAAATTTGGAAATAATGTGTAGTTGTAGGTGTTTTTGGAATGGAATAAATGAAGCTTAATAACATTTTCTATTTTTAGAATTTGATTACATGTTTTAACAATAGATTTGTAGAAATTCAAACCTAAACAACACAAACTTTCAGTAAATGAATAATTTATTTTTATTTATGGATTTATTTATTTTTATCTGAGTTATAAACAAAATACTTTTCACTAGTCACCAGTGTATACAAAATTCTTTAAAAATTGAGAGGTCCCTTATAGGTTCTTATTAAGTGGTTACATACACCTCGAATTTTTAAAAATTTGATTTTTTACTTTTTTACGGATTTCTATTCTCCATACTTCTAAGAATTATTTAAAAAAATTAAGAAAATTCCATTCCACTACAAAGTTATATCATTAAATGTGACCTGGCGTTGGAGTGGGACCGGTACTCGTCTTTAGACACTGTCTGCAATATTAGTCATTTTTAATATTTTTTAAACTTTTTTTTAATCTTAATAATTACTTTTTTTACGATGGATAGGTAGATATTTTCTTACTTAAAAGAGTACTCTTTTTTTTTTATTGTAATTTACAGGTTGTGGACATATTCTAGAACAATAAATACAGGTTAGTACTACATGTAAATGTAACACCTACTATTCCGTAATATGGAGGATATTTGTATCTCTAGTTATTTAATGGGAAGATAATCTTAAACACACACTAGATTGGAAATTTTAAACATGATATAACTTAATTGGACGTCTTTGAGGCTCTATGGCAATTGAGGCTTTACGACTTTCTTCTTCTTCTTGAAGTGCCATATCCGATACCGGCGTAGGCGCTCCTCTCGCCTTTACCCGTGGTTCGTACCTTTTTTTAAGTGTTCTACAGGCAAAGGGGACCTATAGTTTAATGCCGTTTTTTTTTTTTAAATTGTTCTACTAGACAATTCTTTATAAATAATTAAACATAAATTTTTTGGTCGAAAATTGCATACTAAAGTTTGAAACACCGTAAATTTTTTATTTTTGAAAAAAAAACCTTCAAATATTTTTAACTACTTCGTTATTTCACAAGATTGATTTTTAGTTTTGCATATTGGATTATTTTTTGTGAAGTTTTCCTGTAGACAAGGAGGAGCCATGGTTTTCATCAGTGGTCCATTTTACCAGATAAAAAATAATATTAACATTTAAAATCATATTTAAAAAAATATATTTCTTATAATTTAAGGTACAATAAAAATATATAATCGCCATTTTTTTGTATTATTCGCCTAATAACCTTTAAACTATTATTTTTTTTAAATATACATACTTTTTGCAGCGTTCATGTCTATACAACCCCTTAACTCTTTGAAGTACGGGAATTTGGCTTTAAAAAAAAAACCCAGCGGTACGAGAAAAAAAAACATTTGAAAAATGCACAAATTGTTGTCTATTTATTTTAAGTAAATAAGCTTGAACACAAATTTATATATAAAAAAATATAAATACATTGCAAAAGAACTTAGATTGGGTGGTTTATTTTTTGCGCCACCATACTTTAACACAAATTTAAAAATAAAATATGAATAAACAATATATTCTTAAAAGTAAAAGAAATTAACTTTGTGCATGATAAGATTGAAAACAGGTTTTTGTTTTTTCCTAAGCATAATGGCATTTGGCAAATACTGCATTGCCAATTGGTACGAATATCTTTTTTTTTTTCGAGCTACAGTAAGCACACCTTCTACGAGTGGTTCTCATTGGCTGGTGTGCACTTTCTGCTCTTCTTACAGCAGTTGATACTGTGGGCTTATGAGAACTAATGATCACTGATAATAATTCCGTAGACATGGCGATTTTGTCTATCCTTTGTACCAATGCTTTGGCAACTAAGCCTTCTGAAACTTGTCTTCGGAAATCCTTCAAAGAAAGCTTAGCATTTTCTTTATGGTATAGCTTAAATAATATAAATACATTTGTTATTGTTGTATCCAAAAAGAAAAAAAAAAATTATACGATGCCACCACTTGTGACTTTTTCGATCAAGCCCATAATATGATCGCATTTGGTCGAATTTGTCAACGAAATTCATGTGTCTATTATAGTCACTAAGTAGAAAAGGGCAAGGAATAAGCAGTACACTGCCATCTTTCTCTTTTCTTTTTACTTCTGTAACAATTGTAGGGACATGATAATTAGAGAACATATGCACGGATTTCTTGTTGCGTCATTTCACAGCAGTCAATCCACTATCGCTTGTATACCATTCATATTCCCCCCTTTTTAGATTTATCATTAGTGAAATAGGGCAAATTTTTTCTTGATACGTTTATTGTTCCACAAGCATAAATTTTCGAATCTAAAAGATCCTCCATTAGCTTTATGGATGAGAAGAAATTGTCAAAATATATTTTGTGATTTTTGTTTGTAAGTGGAGCAGCTAAACTCTTAACAACTCGAGCGCCCAAATTTTTTTCTGTTTGATCTCCAGTCTTCCATGTATATATATCAAAATTCCAGCAATGCCCTGTTTCATCCGCTAAAACCCACACTTTGTATCCCCTTTTTATGGGTTTTTTTGGTAAGTACTGTTTGAAAGAAGATCGCCCTTTGAACTTGATCATTGATTCGTCGACAGCTATCTTCTCATGAGGCTGTAGGCATGCCTGAAAATTGGTTTTAAGAAGGGGTCGCACTTTATAAAGTTTATCAAAATTAGCGGAGCCATGTACTGGCATTATGCCGTTATTATTCAGGTGAAGGTTCGAAAGAATCCAACCAAATTTATGCACTCTCATTAGCTTGCTTATATAGGGATCGTGAAGGTCTAGGTACAGAACTCCAGTGATCTCGGTAACTTGGGTAATTTTTTATGCCCATAAGAATGTTTATACCTAAAAAGGTCTTGAGTTCGTCAACATTTGTTTGTGAATATGCTTTACCCTTGGCTTGAAATGTTTGCTCTGCATAGAGATTGGTTTGAAACACACATATCACTCAAAAGTTCATCAGTAAATAAAAGATTAAATGCTTCATAAGGACTTAGG
This sequence comes from Pachyrhynchus sulphureomaculatus, assembly GCA_019049505.1. Lineage (NCBI taxonomy): Eukaryota > Metazoa > Arthropoda > Insecta > Coleoptera > Curculionidae > Pachyrhynchus > Pachyrhynchus sulphureomaculatus. The sequence continues at coordinate 144,379,627 of CM032449.1, read as the reverse complement.
GTGGCACGATATCGAATAAAATTGGGTAGACCAATATCCGCAGTAAATGGGTCCCGAGTCTTTATATTAGAAACGCATTTATTCCAAGTAGGTACCAAATTGCTTTTCCATCTCTTTGCTAGAGTAAATAGCGGTACTGTATCTTCTGCATCCCATTCATCCGAAGAGGAAGGCTCATCTTCCCTATAATCAGATACCACAATTTCGGCAACGTCAAGATGATCAAACAAAGCAGCCGGAGCATCTCCTGCAGAAGAACCTTCACTTTCTGACTCGTCACCATCAGCTTCTGAGTCGCAGTCAGAAAGAATTGAGATACAACTGTTTTCAATTGGATCTATTTCATCATAGAGTTCATTTTCTGTCATGCCTATCAAATTGAAACTGAGTGCTTCACGCCGGCGGCTCATGTTTCTAACAGTACGGTGGTACAATTTTTAAACCTAAAAAAAATAACAAAATTCAGGTTTCAAACTTCACGAACATTAAAAATGGATATTAACCTACCTTTATTATGTGTTTTTATATGAAATTCATAAAGTAATGCACCAGATGAATAAAAACAACATTTTTCTTTTAAAAACAATAACCTCAAATCACAGCAGGGCACGCGAGAAGTAAATAAATACCTAAAACCGTAAAAATAAACGCCAGCGTTCGACAAACTTGTATCACCCAACTAATCATAGGCCAATGAGATGTTTCGCTATGGAGGGACGATTATTAAATCGATGTACGCAATAAAAATAAGTTTGATTTAAGTGGTACGTTTTATGGACCACCATACAGAAAAGGTCAGCAAAAAAGTGGTTTAATTTGTCAACCAAGGTACTGCAAAGAGTTAAGGGGGTAGTCTGGGAACTTTTTTTTAAAAATCGATTTTCCAAAAAATCATTTTCTTATAGTAAATATATGTAGAAATATGGTAGAAGCCATTATTTGCTCGAGAAAGGTCGAGAATAGGTTGAAAAATGCGACAGAATGGAAGCGTCTCGGCGCAGTCAGTGTATACCTGGCGCGCCTAACGTGCAGCTGTCATGTACTTATTTTCTCCGCTCCTTTTTCGTAAATCCTCGGTCTATAGGCATTTCAGTTTCAGTTTTCGAGCAGTTGAGTGTTGGTTTTCGGCAAGAAGAGAGCAGTTGTGCGCCTGAGTATGGTTTAGTATAACGCTTTAAACGCGTTTTTTCTCGAAACAACCTTTTTTGACCTGGTTGACATGATTTAGAAAAAACGATTGCACGGATCGGACTCAAATTTTTACAGCTTATTCTACATATAAATGGCTATCGCCGATACTACTTTTATAATTATTTATTCATTATTATTTAATCATATTTTTAAACAATCGAAGTTACAAAAATAAGGTCGAAAATTTCCAAAGTCCGCCATTTTGTTTTTTTTCTCCAAAGTCTAGATCTCATGTCAACCAGATTTAAAAAGAGCCCTATTCAGGCCGCCCTGCCAAGGAAATGAATCATGAAAGAATAAAAAAAAAACATATTAGTTTTAGACATCGAGTATTATTTATACAAATATTAAAATTCACAAATAAATTTTACTATGAAAAAAAACCGGTCAAGTGCAAGTTGAACTTGCACAATTAGTGTTTTTAAAATAAAAAATCTTGTTAGGGTGGTATAAAATGATCAGTGACTTCACAAAACACACCCCAAATGAGTTTTCAACAAAGTTTGTTTCCAATCTTTACTGAAAACTGGTGACCTTGAAATTTTGTTTTTTTTTTTATACCAGATAAATTATTAAAGGTAATAATAATTTTCGTTCAATCTATACCTCGTGGAGAATATTCTAGGATTTTTTCAAAATTTTTTGATCAGTACTTTTCGAGATAAGGTAGGGGACAGCGATTTTTCACGATTTTTTAAAAGTAATACGAAGAAAAGTGTGCGCAAGTATTACATTATATATATATTTTTTACTCGTGTTTTCACAAGCTTTCATTTGACACCACCCTCGATGACCTAGTAAAAAAATTTTTTTTTCACTTCCGATTTCACCCCTCAAAACGAATCCCTTAAGTCAAAATTTATGTTACGGTGATATAAAATGATCAGTGACTTCACAAAACACACCCCAAATAAATTTTAACACAGTTTATTTCCAAACTTTACTGAAAATTGATGACCTCGAAATTTCTGTTTTTTTTTTATATACCAGATAAATTATTACAGATAATGCACTCGTAATAATTTTCGTTCAATCTACACTCCGTGGACAATATTCCAGAATTTTTTCAAAATTTTTTGATAAGTACTTTCCGAGATAAGGCGGGTGGACAGCGATTTTTTAAAAACAATACAAAGAAAAGTGCGCGCTAGTATTACATTATATATATATTTTTTACTCGTGTTTTCACAAGCTTTCATTTGACACCACACTCGATTACCTAGTAAAAAATTTTTTTTTCACTTCCGATTTCACCCCCCAAAACTAACCCCTTAAGTCAAAATTTAACTTTCAAAACTACATGGCTCTGATGAGGCCATCAATTCCTATATTACTACCAAATTTCAACTTTCTATGACAAATAGTTTCGGAGAAAATCCGGTGTGACAGACGGACAGACAGACGGACAGGCGGACAGACGGACAGACGGACAGACGGACAGACACCGAAGTGATCTTATAAGTGTTCCGTACGGAACACTAAAAAGAAGACTGTGAGTTACCAGCCTACCCCCTTAAATTCTAAACTAAGCTAAAACTAGCAAGCTAACTTATAGATTAATAAACAATTTTCCTAATCTGTATTTAAAAGCTTCCAGAGAAAAAAACGAAAGTCTAAACTTTTATCAAAGAATTCTTACACCTAAACTTTCTGATGGAGAATTTAGGTAGATATTCCTTCGATAAAATAGTAACATACTATAAATAAATTTTTATAACGAAATTTCCTTTAAGAAACATTAAAAGTTACCAAGACCAAAATACTAGAAGAATCATTCTTGAATTAATAATTTTTTAAAGATTGAGTACCTCAGCAAGTGATCTTCGATATTTCAGACATCTAATTTTAGAAGAAGACTGCAACACAGAATAATTACCATGTCCAATGTCGTCTACAAAGACCAAACCAGTGATTTGTACATACAAGGGTGGATTGAAAAGTCTTGTAAAAAAACGAGGTAAATAACTTGATGGAGCTCAATACATTTTGTCCAAAGGGCTCCAGTTTTTTTCTTCTCTCAGAAAAAAAATTGTTTCGAGCTGTGCATAACACTCATTTACCGCACATTCAATGAAAATTTCTTTCCTCTGAGCCAATTTCTGAAGTGAGAAAACAAAAAAAGTCACTTGGAGTTGAATCTGGGAAATAGGGTGGGTGGGGAACTATTTTGTACACTTTTACCATTGCAAGGGCCAATGTATGAGCAGGCCCATTTCCCTGATGAAGCCCCACTTCGCCAACCCACTGTTTTGGCTACATTTTTGTCTCCGGGATGTAATGGTAATTCCACGTTTCGTCTACAGCCACAAAATGACGCCATAAATCCTTCAGATTACGCTGCAACTTTTCTAAACACGATTTTGAAATATCTTTCCTAGTGCATTTTTGTTCTAAAGTCAACAAAGGCGGCACCCATTGCGAACTCGGTATTTTCATTTTTAGAACTTCATGCAGGATATTATCTACCCATTCACATGAGATGCCTACCATCCCAGTAATCTTATCAAGCTCAATACGACGATCTTCCGTCACGATATCATGAATCGACCATTTCATTTAGAAAGCGGTCCGCACACGGTCAATAATATTGTCAATAATTCACATGTCAATACTATTGTCAATATGCAAGTCAATAACGACAGACCGCACACTGATCAATATTATTGTCAATAATTTAATTTTGCCTCTAGTCGTTGCATCAGGCGGATCGCACTGATTTATTTTTTTTTTTACAATGAATAAAGAAAAAGCGTGTATTTCTCTTTTAGTGTTTTGTGCAAACAAACGTATAATCATTCGTAAACGGTGGGTGAAAGACTGGATCAAAAGAAGGGAACATTATTCTCATGTAACATTACTAAGAGAAATTTCTCTTAGTGATTCCACAGACTATTGCAATTATTTTCGAATGGACATCCACACGTTCCATACTCTCAAAGATATGCTTGAACCTCTACTAAGACGCCAAGATACGAATATGAGAGCTGCTATTAGTGTAGAAGATAAATTGGCAGTTACTCTAAGGTACTTAGCGACCGGTAGAAACTTTGAAGATCTAAAATTTTCTGCACTAATGGGACCAAGAACAATAAGTTACGCAGTGATGGAGACTTGTGAAGCATTAATTTACATTTTAAAGGATTACATGAAAGTAAGTGTACCCATAATTTTTTACATTTTTTTATTTTTATACATAAGTAAAATTAAAACGTAAGTTAAAGTATAATTAAATGTTGGTAAAGTTGGAAATGTACAAAGCTGCCGTATCTTCTAATTGTTGTGAACGAAACATATACGAGTTTTGTTCGGATGATATACTTTCATGGATTGTTGCAGCCTGTGGCGGTGGTGGCGATGTAATCTGGGAGTTACTGCTTGACTATGGCGAATTAGTATTTCTCGCAGAGTATGAGGGCGATGTTATTTGGGAATGGATGCTTGACCCTGGTGAATATATATTATTTGGCATTTGCAATGTATTCATGCTTGCCTGAAAGAGTATGTCATTAATTGCCTTTTCCGCAAGCAACATTTGTGTTTTTTTTCTCCAATTCTCTCAATTTATTCGCCTACACTTTAGCAAGGCAATCAAATTTGTCATTACTTTCAGAAGGGTTTGGTTTTTCAAGATATTCACATGCAAGTGATAGTAGCTCGTTTTGCCTTGCCATGGGACCTTTCATTTTTTTTCTTGGTATAAATGTTTGTGGTGTTATTGAGGAAACAGACGAATTTCCACTGGTCTGAATTGTACGGGGTGCTGGTTCTCCTGGCGAGTTCTGCGTTTCTTGAACATCCTGAAAAACAATTACCAATAAAATGTTGAATAACATTAAAATAAAATGAACTAAAAACATATTCCTATAGGGTTTACATTAATGTTCTTTTAAATGTATTTGTTTTAGTTGCCATCCTGCCCAGAGGAATGGTTAAGCATTGCTCACCAATTTGGAGAAAGGAATCAATTCTGGAACTGCCTGGCGTCAATAGATGGGAAGCATATAGCTGTTAAAAAATCAGCACAGTCTGGGTCTCAGTACTATAACTATAAAGGGTTTTATAGTATAGTTTTACTGGCACTTGTGGATGCAAATAGAAATTTTATAATGATTGATGTTGGAACTAACGGTAAAGTATCAGATGGCGGGGTGTTGTTCTACTCAAAATTTGGGAATCTTCTACTTCATAACAAGCTCAACTTGCCAAAACCCACTGTTCTGCCTAACACATCACAAACTCATAATTTTGTATTTGTCAGTGACGAAGCTTTTACACTGAGACCCGACCTAATGAAGCCCTACTCTCAAACGAAAGTTGATTCAGCAAGTCAGGAATTTAATCTGAGGTTATCCTTTGCTAGAGTATCCGTAGAGAACTGTTTTGGAATACTTGCCGCTAGATTTGGTGTATTCAATAAAGCCATCTACTTGGAACCTAAAAAAGCCAGGGTAATAACTATGGCATCCTGCTACTTACACAATTATTTAGCAGCAAGAGTTACTGCTTATTTGCAGCGTGATACTCAAGATGATGTGGCTAATTCCCATATGACACCACTACAGTGTACCATGTCCAAAAACAGCAATAACTGTTCCAAGGTGGTCAGAGATAAACTTCGTGATTATTTTAATAATGAAGGTAAACGAATTTAACCCAAACATTTTATAATAACGTTATTATGGAAAATATAATATATAATTAATGATATACCTATTTGTAAATTATGTAATAAATTTTTTTGCTATCTTACCACTGATTCATTGAAATCCACCTCGAAATCCACAGGAACTTCACTGTCGCCCAGAAATTGAAGGGCATGGAAAACCCATGAAGTTGGTGTATATACTTCATCTTCGCCACAACCAGAACGCCTAGATGTTATTATCTTCTTTACTTCTTTTCGGTAGTTGGTTCTCAGAGCGTTAATTTTTTTTCGTATTTCCGCGTCATCTGCGTTGGGTTTAAGTTTTTGATAGATTGGAATTAGTTTTTGTATTGCTTTTTTGCGACTGTTTCTGTTCTTGTAAGCTGGGGTAAACGTGGATTCCATAATTCTGGGAGAGTCTCATAAACTTCAATAAAATGTTTTAAATATTCAGTATCCGTTTCACTTAAATTTTCACCAACTTCAGAATTATCATCAATTTCTTCTATTCCATTACTCATTTTTTAAAAAGATAAATAATAATTAATATTAAAACACTAAAGTTACCACTGTTTATAAACATTGCACAAGGCACTCAAGAGACAGAGAACTCAGAGAAGGTTATTTAAAATCAGGTTCTACTTTGGCTTGTAAAAGAATCGACTTCTTTTTTAAAAATTAAGTTTATAAAAACAAATATAACGATTAAAAACTAGTTCCTACCTCGACGAAATTTTTTTTTGAACTAGGTATTGAAGAAAGTATTGATAAGCCACCGCACATTATCAATAGTATTGTCAATATCCCTACCACTTTGCAGTATTGATGTTTGAATATCAAAAAATTTAGATTTTCGTCAATACAAAATTATTTCATCAATACCAACTTCAATACCTACCGCACACGATCAATAGTGTTGACAATACTTTTCTATATTGACAATATTATTGACCGTGTGCGGGCCGCTGAATACCTGGCTTTATCGATTTAAACCAAACGTGTAACACCGATCACTTGCGATAGCTGCCAACAGATAACTGCGCGTTACATCTGTTTGAAACTTTGAACATAACCGTTATAAGAATCATGCTTACCAACACTCAGGCCGCCTAACAAAATTTCCTACCACTTCGTAGAAATTTACCAGAGTCGTACTGTACATAGAATTTCAGAAGATTTGCAAAATTAAAGTGGTTAAATACATAAGCACATTAAAGTGTCATTAACATACTTAAATGTTTACAATTTGACATTGTCGAATAATAAATCCTAGTATTCTATAAACACTCTTTGTAATGTTATCCACTGTGGACATCAAACAAAAACAGTCTTTCGCCTGACTGTCTTACCTCAAAACATCCACAAATATTATATTTTATTTGATTTTAACTTCTATTTTAAATCCATTTCGTGGCAAGTTTGTTAAAGATCTAAAAAAATCTATTTCTTAAAAATAAATAATAAAGTAATTTAATTGAAATATCTTTACAAATTCAAATGAACAGTAGAAAACCATATCGATAAAATCGCTGTAAATATAACAAAAAACTCAAAACAAAACGCTAGATCGGTCCACCAGGCAGCAGCACAAGATGCTTGAATTGTTTTCCAGACAAAACATAATGAAAATAAAAGCAGAGCCAGCTCCTATTTCAAGAATACAAAGAGGACACTTATTCTTGTACGAGGTATAAATAGCGGGCCTTACAAATTAATTCACATGAAAGATATATTTTTCATTCAGAATGTGAAGTGGAAAAGCATTTAGGACAACAATGTCTTACATTGCCTTTTGAATTCCGAAACGTTCTCTTGTTGTGTTTTTGTGTGCTCTGGCATTTTTTTTGTTTTTATTTTTCGAATTGACAGCTTTAAACAGGTTAGGTTGTAGAACCAACCTGTCCGAATTATAAAACTAGTCAACAATCGAAACTTATTCACCCTAAAATTTAGACAACTTTTTAATTTTTAATTCGTCTAGTTCCAGTATTCTATAAGTAAAAAATTTTCTGAATATACAGGCTTGTAGATAATATTATTGACGATGAAACTACTTACAAAATCTCACATAAAAAAAGATTAAACCCAAAAAGAAAAACAACAAATCGATAAATTCTACACAATTATCACTAATACACTATAGTTGCACTCGAGCATTTCGCTAACTATGTTAGCATCATCAGGAGTGATTATTGACTTAAGTTATAAGCATATACGAGGCTGGTTTGAAAAGTCCGTGCAAAAATAAAAGCTACTTATGTGTTTGGGGTAAACCTTTTTTATTTTTCGACATAGTCTCCTTTTAGGCTTATACACTTCGTCCAACGATGTTTTAGTTTGTTGATCCCTTCCGAATAATAGGATTTGTCCAAGTCTGCAAAATATCCATTAGTGTCTGCAATCACCTCCTCGTTTGAATAAAATCTTTGTCCCGCCAGCCATTTCTTCAAATTGGGGAACAAATAGTAGTCCGAGGGAGCCAAGTCTGGAGAATAGGGGGGATGTGAAACGAGTTGGAATCCTATTTCCGTTAATTTTGCGACCACAACTGCTGAGGTGTGTGCTGGTGCGTTGTCGTGATGGAAAAGGACTTTCTTGTGGGCCAATCGCGGGCGTTTTTCTTGCAGCTCGGTTTTCAAACGGTCCAATAACGATGAATAATATTCACCTGTAATAGTTTTACCCTTTTCCAGATAGTCGATGAGGATTATCCCTTGCGAATCCCAAAAGATAGTCGCCATAACCTTTCCGGCTGAAGGAACGGTTTTTGCCTTTTTTGGTGCAGATTCCCCGTTGGTAACCCATTGTTTAGATTGTTGTTTGGTCTCAGGAGTATAGTAATGTATCCATGTTTCATCCACAGTGACAAAACGACGCTTAAAGTTCTCCGGATTCTTCTGGAACAGCTGCAAACCATCCTCGCAACACTTCACACGATTCCGTTTTTGGTCAAGCGTGAGCAATCGCGGCACCCATCTTGCGGATAGCTTTCTCATGTCCAAATGTTTATGCAAAATATTATGTACCCGTTCAGTCGAGATGCCCACAGCACTAGCAATCTCACGCACCTTAACTCTTCTGTCATCCATCACCATATCATGGATTTGATCAATGATTTCTGGAGTCGTAACCTCCACAGGCGGTCCAGAACGTTCAGCGTCACTTGTGCCCATATGGCCAGTCCGAAAATTTTGAAACCACTTATAAACTGTTCTAATCGAAGGTGCAGAGTCACCATAATGTTTATCAAGCTTCTCTTTAGTCTCCTGAGGCGTTTTGCCTTTCATAAAGTAATGTTTAATCACCACACGAAATTCTTTTTCGTCCATTTCTTGAAAATCACTCGACTTCCTTGATTCACACGAATGCCAAACACAAAGAAATAGACCAATATGGCTGAAACTTGGTGTGCGTTCATTCAAGAGATGCTACTAACTAAACATGACCTCGATACGCGCCGGTGGTGCCATCTCTCGGACTTTGCACGGACTTTTCAAACCAGCCTCGTATTGGGTTGTCGAAAATGTAATGGGCTGGTCAATTGTTTTTATATTTGATATGAAGTTAATTAAATCAAATATGAGCCATTTTGATTGATGATTTTTTCTCATTTTTTTGGCAGAACTGTTGTAGTTATTAACATTGTAAACTTTTGAGCGAAGAACTAAACAAAGGGATTTACACAAGCCCCTTGTGAAGTCAACTTTACACCATTAAAAGGGTTCTGTAGAGATAGAAACAAATAGAACTCGGTCAGTTAATGGCTTGGGCTCTATGATGGATGCATTAAAACTTCCCAGCCAAACTCTCCTAATTTTTAACGGGTCGTCAAAAAAATAGGTAAGGTGTGGCGTTGTCAAGATGGAAGGCAACGCTTTTTTTGGTGATTAATTCCGGACGCTTGCTCGCTGCAATCTGGTTAATTGTTAACAAAACAAACTTAAATATTTGGCTATTTGGAGTTATTTCTGATTTTACCACTATTTGCGCAGGTTTACCACGTTTCGAGCACGATATTTTCCACACATTATTGTCGTACGTTATCCACTTCTCATCTTCCTTAATAAGAAGTTTTAAAATTGGATGGATTTAGTTTCATTCCAACAATATTTCGCAGATGTCAATCGAGCTTTGTTTAGCATCCATAGTATCAAATTGTTTGGTGGGTGTGGGCTTATGTGTCGGTTTGCTCCAATTTTCATGGACTTTTGCAGTGATTGGTAGGCCAAAGCGAGATGCATCTCTCACAAAACAGAAGTAAGCGAACCTTTCCTATTTTACTTTTTTTGATAAATATTGGGGTATAAACAACCCAAATTCCCTCAGAGTAGGATTTTTTTCTTAATCATAGTAGAATTGTAAAATATAGGGAATTTTTGCAGAAATTTCACTCATTTTTTAAACGTCGTAATTTTGCAGTAAGTTAATAAATACGAGCACTTTTTTTTCTAATTTATTCTTTTAAATGTCAGCTGCTCGTTGCGTTTACGTTATAATTTAAACTCTTTTATGGAACACTTTGTATTGTAGATAAGGGATAAGATGATTTGTCAAGACAAATAAATTAAAGTGATCTAGATAGCCGAAAATGAAAGTGAATTACAGGTGATTATGTAAAGACTGACAACAAGGATCAGTAAAAGCTACGGGTTGGAAGTAAACAACAAAACAAAAATAATGATCATTAGCCGAACAAATGATAATCAACCTCAGCTCAACTAGAGTATGAAATCGTAGATTCCTATTAATACCTTGGGTCTCTAATTGCCAGTACTGGCCAGAGGACTCAGAGATATATAGGAGACGTTTAATTACTCGCTCTGTAACCGCAAAATTAACCAAAATATGACTCGAGCATCTCGCGATTCACTAAGTTAAGGAACGCTCATATTTCCGATTGCAACATATGCATCGGAAACATGAACAATAAAGAAAACGGATAGAAATAGAATTCCTGCATTTGAGATGTGGGTGTATCATCGAATTCGCAGAATATCATGGGTGGAACATAGAACTACTCAGTCTATTTTGCAAGAACTGAAAATCACTAAAAGGCTAAACTCATCTAAAAATCAGACATACTTAAGGAATTTCGGTAAACTCAGTAGAAGACATGACCTGGAATCACTGGTCACACAGGGCAAGCTTAAAGGCAAACCTTGCAGGAGTAGACTTTCACGTTGGGTGGATCAGGTGAAATAATTAACTGGGAGGTCATTGCATAAAGCATCAGAGCATGCACAGAATTGAGAACAGTGGCAGATGATAGTTCTATCCATCTAATAAGCCAAGAGTTACCATATCCTCTCTAGGGTACGGTGACGAAGGAGGAGGAGGAAGTTTTGAAAAGATGTATTCTCGTTTTTCTAAAGAAATAATGTGAAGCATGATTTACACTTAGTTTGATGTCATGCCGTGTTTCCTCAAAGCAATTTTTTACCCTATTCCTCCTTGTCCTTCTATTATTCTTAATTCTGCATTACTCTAATAAGGCTTTATATTTTATAGAATTCTCACTTATTACTGTAAATCATTATTGCGACACGCCTTGTATATGAGTTATTGGAATACCAAGCATCCTGTAGTACTTCTATATATTAACGTTCATCATTTATAAAATAACTCTTCAAATCAGTAAGTATTGTAATACTCTGAATTGTATGTAATTTTCGAAACTAAGCCAATATTCAGACATACGAGCACTTTATAAATCGACAATCATGTGAAGCACAACTTCCACATGTCCCACTTTTGAACAAAACCTTGGCAGAACAGAAAATTCCAGCAACTCAGTTGGTTAAATAACGTCAATATCAAAATTGTTCTTTATTTAAAACTAGAGTTGAAAATATAACTGATTCAGTGGTCTCCCAGCTTTCCAAGTTAGGTGATTAGTCGCAGTAAGATACAACGATTCTACTACTCAAATTATGCAAAGCCATAGCAACCTGACACGAGTAGACCAGTTGTATATTATACTTTATTATTAGATAAACTTGAAATGACTTCAAACTTAACTAAGGAATTGGCTAACTCATATGTTTTGATCCGCATATTAATCGCACAACTCCTGCAGAACGGTGCGGAACCTGTGTGGAGGTTGCACGACTTCCGCATTATTGTTATGTATTCCACCTATCTGAATACTTGCTAAAATTTAGCTTATATGAGTCTTTGTAGAAATGAGTTCATGAGTACAAAGTTTCATCGAAAGTCGACAAGTCATTCGGAGTAACTTATATTTCTAGTTAATAACTTAACATATTAAGATATAGTATTTGCAAAATAATTCATACGAGGGTTGTATGTTAAGTACCTGGCCTTGATAAAAAAAAACAGTTTTATCTGTAAAATTTATTTTATTTTTCAACATAGTCTCCTTTTAGCTCGATACACTTCGATCAACGTTTTTCTATTTTTTGTATTCCGTCTAAAAAATGCGATTTCTCCAACACTTCAAAATAGGCGCTTATTTCAGCAATCACCTCCTTGTTTGAGCCAAATTTTTTTCCGTCGCACCATTATTTCATATTCGGTAATAGGAAACAATCGCTGGGAACTAAATCTAGCGAATATGGTGGATGCGGAAGTAATTCGTATCCTAACTCATGGAATTTTGCCATGGCGATGACACATGTGTGCACGAGTGCATTATCTTGATGAGAGAGAATTTTTTCTTCATCAAATGCGGACGCATTTCTTTCACATCATGGTTGAAACGATCGAATAAGTTAACGTAATACTCTCCATTAATCGTTTTGCTCTTTTCCAGAGTAATCTTCATAGATTATGCTGCGTGCATCCCAAAAGACTGGGGCCATGGTCTCTGGTATCGTGGTATGATACAGACACCATGTATTTAAATGGCTGCCACTCCCAAACTAAATCACGCCGCGACTTGAAAATTTGACAAAATTTTTGTAAAAGGTTATATTTATGAAAAATATAATTTTTTAAATAGTAGTAGCTCCATCTCTGGTCGACGCCAATTATTTATCTCGCATTTCCTAAAATAGAAGTGATAAGATCAAAAATCCAACAAAACAGTTAAACATGGCACACAAGAAAATTTGCAAGTCCCGTTTCAATACTACTCGTGCAGTAATTGAAAACAGCAGAATAATCATATTCAGAAGTTTGTATATTTCTTAATTCCCTGTCAACGAATGTTAAAAGAAGAAACATAAGGATTCTAACTAAAAAGAGAAACGTTATTTGAGAAGACTGAATGCTGGTTTTTCAATTCTTTCAGTTCATGGAAACCAGCCTACAACAACATTTTTCATTCATTTTTATTAGAAGAATTAACATTACCATAGTTCTTTTAATACTTCTTCACAATTCATACTGACACCAGTAAATCTATTAATTAAAAAAATCCCACGCCTATCAAATTAACACGGCTATCAAAATTTCAATGAAATAACAAATTATACTTTTTTAATTTCTTCTTTATTATGTGGAGGAGTAAAAAAATAATTTAGGTAAATTTGTTTCTTCCGAATATGGTCATATTAACTCTATATTATTAATTTTATTACGTCGATTAGGCCTTCTAGGCTTCTTTGATGTTATTTTTTTATTATTTGTTTATGCAGAAGATTATAAAATTTTAATTGGTGAACGATTTATAACTGAGTAGTAGTAAAAACTTTTAAAAATCCCACATGCGAAGTTTTCTGAAACCGAATTTTGTGGCTTAATTATTACAGTTTTAATAGTGATTTTAAACATTGTGAAATAAAATGTAGGCAATATTTTATTAGGTATTTCTTATCTTTTTTCTAGTTTTTAATCCTTCAATTGAATGAAGATAACTTTTTTTTATTCATTTTCTATCATTGTCTACATGTACACTCTGTCAAGTAAGAAAGAACGTGACCGCGATAATAAATTTTTGATAGATGCGATTTTAGCGATTCAACAATACATCGGTAGAGGGAATCTTTGTCTTCGACTCATTTTAGTAAAAATATCAGTCGATTCCGAACTTTCGTCGAAATCATGTAAAATCTAAAATGAATCACTTGTTTGCACGTCGGTTCGAGGCAGTTTTACTTTGTTCCCATCCAAAGGGGCCTAAAATGACACATACCTCCACCGTTAAATATATTAAAAAGTCGGTGTCGTTTGTGAAGAAGTGTGTGTCATTTTTAACGAGACGAAAAATGTCGACGACTTGCCAAAACGTGGCTCGGTAGGCAAAGTCACTCCGAAAGTCGAAAAAGGTATCGTATCTTTGTTTTCACGGGATCCGAAATTGACGCTGCGTCAAGGAGCGGCAAAATTTAAGAAAATCGGGTCTGAATGTGTCCCATCAGACCATTCAACAACATCTTCGTACTCATGATGTCAAATGCTAAAGCAGGTTGGGCCCACAATAAGATCCTAGAGTGGCCATAACAATTGCCGGATGCCAACCCTATTGAAAACGTTTGGTCTCTTGTAAAGAGAAAGCTCAAAGGAAAGACTCTGAGGACTGTTGAGTATGCAGAAAATCTCGTCGACAGCATGCCTTGAAGATACCAGTCGATTATTGAGACAGGGGGCGAATAGACAACTTACTAAGGTAATAGCACAGTAAAGAATACATTGATGGCAAAAAATGTTCTCAAAACACATTTTTTCAAGGATATGAGCGGTCAGGCTCCTACTTGACAGTGTAAAATATCAAAAATTTAATTTCAACGTAAGCTCGTCGTTTCTTTGTCTATCGTCTGCTATTGCACAAGCTACTATGTTATTTCTCCAAGTCCTAAATCAATCATCAATCGTGATTCTACTTTTCCATAAATCGCTCTAAATGGTTTTTTATTCTCTTTCAATTTATCTAAACACTTTTGATTTTTGCATCGTTGCATTTTAGCTAAATTTGGAATAGATGACATAATAGTGAGACAGTCAATATATTTAGCTATTACGATAATAACTTTCGCTCAATCTACACTTTATGACGATTTTTTCAAAAATTCATTGGTTCTTTCACACATTTAAGCTGAATCTTGTTTGTGATCCTTTGGTTCCTTTTTTGTTTGGGTTGCCTTCCTCTTTAGAAGCCCAATAGTGGGCATTGTGGTAGTTTGTAAGACCGTCTTTGTCGAATTTCGACTCGTCAGTCCATAGTATTTTCTTAAAAAAAGATGCATCTTCGACATCGGTATTGAACATAATTCTGCAAAATTCTAATCGTCGCAACGGATCTCCTTCTTCAATGACTTGCACGGGCGTATAGTGGTAAGGGTGTTGGCCAACAGTATGCATTACAAACCATACCTTCCACTGCGAAATACCAAGCTGTTGTGCGACAACATTTCTAGATGTGGTTGGGTCCACCTCAAAGAGACTTCGTATTTCGTTTTCTTCGTCTTCGTCAAAGATACGTGGTCGTCCCATGTCAGTCCGCCGTCTTTGTACAGAACCAGTTTCTCGTAGTCTTCGATAAGTTCCATCAAATACGCTAACATCAGGTACACGACGAGTAGGATATCGCAGTATGTATTCATCACGTGCACGCGATGACACTCCTTCGCAAAATCCGTAACACATTAGGATGTCAGCATATTCCTCGTTGGTATACGTTGCCATATTCACAAGCAGAGATCAAAATCCAGTTACGAGCCAATTCACACAGTCAGAAGATGAAACACAGATATTTTTGAAAAACACGGTATAGCACATCTACCACGGACGAATCGCATGAGCAGACTAAAAATCATTCAATAATGTTTAGTGAACAGAAAATGTCACTCGCACAGAGAGTACCCCGACCGGAAAAAATACTTACCCAACCCTTTTTATTGTTTGAAGGTGCAGGTAGTAAACCGGTAATTGGTAGTATCTAAATTCTATTATTATGTTACTCTACATTTGGGGCTATTGAAATCTCATTTTCTTAGAATTTTCAATAGATCCAGTAGATATTATATCGTTTTAGATAGCTAAAAAGACGTAAAAGTTTTTAAAATAATTTGCAGAATAACTTCCATACATTTTTTTTCTCTTTATTGATTTAAAGTAGGAAACACTTGGTAAAAATTCGTAATTTAGAAACATTAATAAGCCGCCATTTGAAACTGTTAGTAACTAGTTCAAATTCTTTTGATGATTTTTGATACTTGACATACAGACTAACTAAAAATAACCAAAAAATCGCACTGGTTCTTTCCGAGGTAGGGTGAGAGGACAACCATTTTTGTCCATTTTTTTAGAATAATATAAAGAAAAGTGTGTGCAAGTGTTACAACATATATATTTTTTGAACTCGTGTTTTCACAACCTTTCATTTGATAGTCCACTCGATGACTTGGTAATATTTTTTTCACTTCCGATTTCTTGTCCCAAAACTAACCCCTTAAGTTAAAATTTAACTTTCAAAGGCTCTGAGTGTTTCTATATTTGTGGCAAATTTCAACCTTATACATATGTCAAATATTTTCTGAGAAAATCGGGTGTGACAGACAGGCAGACGGGCACCGAAGTAATCCCATGAGTGTTCCCTACTCAACACTAGAAATGGTAAAAAATCCTACTTTAGTTCCACCTCGGGAGAGTTCAATAAACTTGTTAGAAGAGTAGAAAGAAAAACATCAATCCCACATTGTTTTTGAATTTGGTATGTCCAGTGAATTTCTGAAATTGGACTGGCAAAATAGAAAGGGGATATATATCCAGTCTTTTATGATCGTTTAGATTATTAATAGTTCTTAACTAGACGTTCACTGTTTCTTGGGTCTATGGCTATGTAGTACTCTCCCTGAGTCATTTGTGTACTTTTTCCATTGCCGATCTTGACATATTTGATCTTATTATTGATTTTGTACTTGTGCAATATTTTCTGCATTTGAGGAAAGATGTCATGCAATTTTTTCTCGTTTAGAACTAGTGCAGCTATATAACTTGCAAATTGAAGTATCACTATTTTTTAAATTTGTATCTTCACGTTGCTTAAATTTGAAGATTATTTTATTTTTTTGTAAATATGATATTAGTTATTTATCATGAAAACTTGTAGTGAGTTTGTATACTTAGGCACCAAAATAGACAACACGGGCAAATGTGATAGGATGGTTAACAGGCACATTAACAACACAAGAAAAATTACCGGAGCACTTAATTCTATACTGTGGCAAAAGAATATTACAACGAAAACGAAAATGCGAAGTTATGATACAATTATTAAAAGTTCACTGACACGGCTTCGAAGTTAGGCAAATTAGTAAGGCAATGGGACGAAAAAAATCTTTGCCACAGAGGTGGACTTTTAGAGAAGATCGGCCAGAATATCGAAACTAGAAAAGATAAGAAATGAGAAGTTCAAAAAACTAACAAAAGAGAAAGAATTATTATAGACTAGCCGGGCCCGCGGCCCCGCTCGCGTAAACTTGATTCACCACTATCGTCACTGCTTATTCCTTATGTTACCCAACGTAATAAAATATTTCCCATTATTTCCCCTTATCTCCAAATATTTCCCGTTATCTCCCATTATCTTTACATAATTTCCATTATCTAGGCTTATTTCTGCTCATCTCCCATTATTTCTCCTTATCTCCCATTATTTCTCCTTATCTCCCATTATCTCACCTTATCTCCCATTATTTAGGCTTATATCGAATTATATAGAACATATGTATAAATTTATAAAAACACGTAAATCGGATAAGTGGTTCTCAAGTGATAAGCGCACTAACGTACAGACAGACAGACAGGCAGAGAGACAGGCAGACAGACAGACAGAGAGACGTTGCATTTTATATATATTCTATATAGAAGATTATAGATAACCTGGCCAGAGAACAAATATATGAATTAAATGGATAGAGAGAGAGACAGAGAGACGTTTCATTTTATATACATTATAGATATAGATTATTATTATTATATAACCTGGCCAAAGAATATATGTATGAATTTAAAAAAAGACACGTAAATCGGATAAGTAGTTCTCGCGTGATAAACTCACTAATGGACAGACAGACAGACAGAGAGACATTGCATTTTATATATATTATAGATTATTATAGATATTCTCTGCTACATAATATTGTTCCATATTTAATGGTTTAGGCTGTGTATTGCAAGGGAACGCGCTAGCGGCAAACTTTTTTTTTTTTTCCGACTTCATTCACTATTATCGTCACTGCTCATTCCTTATGCTACCTATCGTAATAAAATATAGCCTATAACCTGACCAGAGAACATATGTATGTTTTAAAAAAAAAGTACGTAAATCGGATAAGTGGTTCTCCAGTGATAAGCGCACTAACGGACAGACAGACAGACGTTGCATTTTACATATATTTTAGAAGAAATCTACAGAAAACAATTAGTCTGGTATGGATGTGTTAACCGAACGGACGGGGAAAGACTACCGAAAATGGTAATGCACTGGAGAGCTAAAGACAAACGCAAAAGCAGACGCCCACGAGAAACATGGATTAACGGAGTAACAAGGGCAATGTCTTTGAGAAATCTACAAGACGGAGAATGAAACAACAAGAAACGATTGCAGCAAGGAACCGGAAGGCGACTACAGTCCCTGGGAACCCGGTTATTTATTTATTATTATTATTTATTATTTGATTGTTCCATTAACATTTTTCGAAGCGAATTAATAAATAAAATGCAAAATAAACCAGTTTTTATTGCTTTTTAAATCGCTATAATAGCTCCAACGGATGCATTCAAAATACCTGTTACCGATCCTATTATCTGTTTTTCCAATTAACAATATAGGCGTGGATGTATGATTTTAGTTTCGTAAATATAGTGAACAAATTTTTCTTTTTGTTTGCTTTCAATAGAAAAAAGGGAATAATTCATTCTATTTTGCTAAATCATTAATTAATACCAAAATACAGTCATATTATCAAAATCAATTTTTGAGCTTATCATACCCTTAGCAGCATTTACAAATATTCTGAGAACCGATTATAATTGTACTATTTAAAAAAAAAAACTATTTAATTTGGGATTCCTGTGATTTTCTTACAGAAAATACTACATTAGTAATTGCATTTATAAATTAGAAAAACCGGCCAAGTGCAAGTTGGACTTGACAATTAGTGTTCCGCACCGTGATTGCTCAAGTATTCTATGAAATTCAGTCATACATTCATCTTTTATACAAGAATTACCAAGAATATATAAAAAGCGAGACATCTTGTAGTAAAAATTTAAAACAAACCTTTACTACCTAAATATTTGTTTAATTATAAACAAATAAAATAAAATTATTTTGTCTCGGTATCTATCCGTTGGTCAGCATTCATCACGAAAATTTATTTTATCTGTGATTGGCCGAATGCTTAAGGTAGTAATGTAATGGAATATATATGCGTACATTACTAATTGCACCGAATACGTATTGATATTTCGTAGCTCTCAGTCTTGGTTAATTTCACAATTTTTCACGAAAACAATCTTCACCATATTGTCAAGTCAAACATTTGTTTTATACCAGATAAATTATCAAACTTAACACACTCGTGATAACTTTTATTCCATCTGTACTTTATGGAGAATACCTCAGAATTTTTTTTATCAGTACTCTTAAAGATAACGTGAGGGGAGGGCGGTTTTTTTTTCATTTTTTTTTTACCAATACAAGAAAAAGTGTGAGCGAGTCTTACATCATTATACTTTTGAGCTCGTATTTTCATAAGCTCTCATTGGACATCCCACTCGATTATCTTGTAAAAAAACTAATTCCTTAAGTCAAAACTTAACTTTCAAAACTACGCGCCTCTGATTGGGCCATCACTTACTATATTTGTACCAAATTTCAACTTTATATGATGAATAGTTTCGGAGAAAATAGGGTGTGAGAGTCAGACAGACAGACACCGAAGTGATCCTATAAGTGTTCCGTATGGAACACTAAAAACAAGAAATTTAGAAATTTCAATACTTACAGTGTATCTAAATGCAGTAACTTATGATTACAACTTTAATGATGATAAAACTACAGATATTTTCAAAATGAACACTTTCGAAAACCTTAAATTATTATTTGATTGATTAATTTAGACCAAACTATACTAGCGAAGCCTCATGATTGAAACATATCTTTGCGGACTTTTCGGATGGCTTTTCAGTTTAGTTTAGGAAGTTTATCATCTCTGAATATTGTAACAGACTTATGATTAGATTTCTGTAGAAGTGAGATCTAGATTTCTCCGAAAGTGCGCTATTTAGAGAATTATATTTCTATGAGATTTATTTCCTAACATCACAGAGCTGTGTATTAAAAAATAGTATCTTAGGATATGTTGATAATTCTTATCTTACTGGGCAGTGTCCAATTAGATTCTAAAATCCTAAATATGGATCACTAATTTTATCGGAGATCCTCTTCGGTTTCAGGAATTTCCTCTATCATTTTCTCATATTTCTTTATGCTCTGATATCGGATCAAGAATTACTAAATTGTAGCTGTTAGTAGTATAGCCCTGCTTGCCCTATTTTCTTTAGTGCTTCTCAGGTTCTTAATAACACCAACTTCAGTAGAATAAATTGTAACTAAAACGCCAGAACTGTTTTTTCTGAACTATAGAGCTATGACCATAAAAATCATACATGCAACTGATAGTATAAACGGCTTTGAAGTATATGTACGATTTCTGTGACCATAGTTGTACATACATACATATTACTACATATGTCTGGATAACTTTCACTTTTTATTACATAAGGATTATGTTCCTACGTATCTCAAATTTAGATCTATAACAAATAACAGACCTTTTAAATTAATTTCGTGAAATATTAACCAATAACATTAATTTGTTCCTTCATATTGGTTAGTATTGGGTGGGAATTTTGAGGGATTTTTCTTTTTCTTTAGAGTAAAAAATGGTCACAAATTGATTATTCAAAGTATTGTCCATCACTAGCCACTACTTTATTTTTTTGGTATCCTCATAAAAATGGAAGTTATGTTCAGACAGATCGTGAGTCATCGATCGGAACAAGTGATAATCAGACAGAGCAATGTCTGGAGAGTACGACGGGTGAGGTAGGATATCCCATCCAAGCGGTTTTAGTGTCTCCTTAACGGGTTTTGCAACATGTGGCCGAGCGTTGTCATGTTGAAAAATCATTTTGTCGTATCTTTTGGGATATTGCGGTCGTTTTTCCTTCAAAACTCGGCTCAATTGCATTAATTGTTGTCGGTAAGGTTTCCCAGTAATAGTTTCATTGGGTTGGAGTAGCTTATAATACACTATACCCAGCTGATCCCACCAGATACACAGCATAAGCTGTGGCGACGATGTTGATGGTTCACCGGGCTTCACCCATGATTTTTTGTGCTTTAAATTATCGTAGCGTATCCATTTTTCATCATCAGTTACGATACAATGTAAAAAACCTTTCTCATTGTGTCGTTTAAGCAATTGTTCACAGGTGAAAAATCGTCTTTCAACGTCTCTCGGTTTCAATTCGTACGGCACACAATTTATTTGCTTTTGAATCATATCCAGTGCATGTAAGCGCTTGGAAATGGTTGTGCGACCAACTTCTAATGATTCTGCAAGTTCTCTTTCCATTTGGCACTGGTCTTAATAGAGTAATGCCTCCAATTCTTCATCTTTAAACTTTTTCGACTGTCTTGGACGTTCTTTGTCTTCCATGCCGAAATCACCACTTTTAAAGCGTCGTACTCACATGTTTTTATCGATGGAACGATTTTCAGTAACACTTTTCTTCGAATTAAACAAGAAAAGTAACGCTTCCCGCAAATGGTGTTTTTTTTGGCACGTAATTCGATATATTCATTGCTTAAAAGAAATACGTTGTGTACACTTCGGCAAAATAATATATACTAAAAATTAATGATGGCATGAATATAGCAGCAGTATGCCCCGGTGCGATATAATATAGGATACGCCATCTAATCCCTCAAAATTAATTCACACTCCTTATATTTAAGAATATAGTTAGTTTTTCTCACTAATAACTATAAATTGCAACAACAAAACAGGAACAAAAGTTTTTCTAGTATTATTTATTATCGCTATAATATTTATTAACGTGTAAATATACTGTTTACATGAAAACTCGAGTAGTAATTAACAGGTTGAAACTTGGAACTTGATTGGTGGCAATTTATACTGTAATTATTTATTAAAACAATTACTAAACACGGAAGTCGCCGATAATGCAAGACGTTCGATTCTAATTCGTGCAATTTATACAAAATACATAAATACATATTTTTGAATAACAAGTTCACCAACTTCAAACCGTTAAGAAATCCAGTATATAACTGAACGGATAATTGTTTGGAGGCTTAAATTATTAAGTCTGATGTGAATTAAAAAAAGATAATAAGTACTTATAAAATAAATACCATATAAGTAGGTAAGTCTGGTGTATTACACTTTTCATGGCGCTATCCTAATATGTTTGAATGGAATCTAGTTTCAGTAAATATAAATTGAAAACACTGAATAGCAAATAATCACATAACAGAAGTTATATATTATCATTAACCAAATGTTATTTTTCTATGTTTTTTCTAAATTTGCATATTAATTCAAAAATATTTAAAAAATTTATTTCGTAGCGAATATTTTTATCTGTGACAAGTACTAATTTTTGTTACTGCAGCTTCACTTTTTTTTTGAGGTTAAGTTTTCTATTCCCTTATTAAGAATGAATTTAATGATTTCCCTTATTTTCAGTAAATTAGTAAAAACAAGTAGCAACGAGCTAGATACTTTATTTAAACTCGAAGATTAAATTCGTGCGTCATGTTGTAACCTCATATACTCACTCTTTGCAAAACTAAAGTCGGATCATTGACTGCACAGTCAACTTCTGTTATTCTGGATACTACGTTTATTCTCGGCTTTGGCGTAATTTGGAATTTGTCTGAAGAAATCTTTACCTGCTGACAATAGGTGGATATAGAGCATAGGGATTATGACATATAGTTAAAAATAACGACTTAATAAAACGCAAGGTTCATCTGTTATCTTTATTGACCACCAAGTGACATTAACTATAGAGAGTTTTTCCTTCCCTTTTTTATGTATTAGTTATCTGAATGCCGAAATTACCTTTTCAAGCAAGTCGAGTGTTCACATCAACTAGCTTTAGCATTCAGTTATTACTGACAGTAAAGCTGTGAAGCTGAGCTGAATGCTTACTATTTTACTCAGTTTATCGATGGATCAAAATGGATTTCTGATCGTGATGGAGAGTTTCCTAATTTTTCAATCTCTTCTGACCATCAGTTCGGAAACTTACATTATTTCAGTAAATCCTTCGTGTTTTATTAATTGATGAAAAAGAGGCGCCTAAACAGCACGAAACCCCAAATTCAAACGAGAGGCAGATTATTTCCACCTGATAAATTGGTCAACCAATCTTTACGTTTCCAATTATTTATGTTTAGAACAACTCTACTATTTGAGACAATATACACGGTCCTTCATATTACGAGACCATTTCATCACCGTTCATTTGTATTTCTGAAGCATCTACGGCTACGTTTTTAGTATTCCGTACGGAACACTTATGGGATTACTTCGGTGTCTGTCACACCCAATTTTCTCCGAAATTATTTCACACAGAAAGTTGAAATTTGACACAAATATAGGAACTGATGGCCCATTTAGAGCCGTCTAGTTTTGAAAGTTAAATTTTGACTTAAGAGGTTAGATTTTTGAGGTGAAATCGGAAGTGAAAAAAAATTTTTTTTTTTTACTAGGTCGTCGAATGAGATGTCAAATGAAAGCTTGTGAAAACACGAGTTCAAAGATATATATGATGTAATACTTGCGCATACTTTTCTTTGTATTATTTTTAAAAAAATATCCCTGCCCCCCACCCTATGTCTAAAAGCACTGATCAAAAAATTTTGAAAAAATTCTGGAATAGTGTCCATAAAGTGTAGATTGAGTGAAAATTATTAGGAGTGCATTACGTTTAATAATTTATCGGGTATAAAAAAAATATTTGACCGACAAAATGGTGAAGGTCGAAAGTTGTTTAACCGGGACTAATAGCTAATGCTTTAAGCATTAGGTACCTAGACAAAATAATTTTATTTTATTTGTTTATAATTAAACAAATATTTAGGTAATAATTATTTGTTTTAAACTTTTAGCACTAGATTCTAAATTGATTTATTGTTTATTAGTTTACTAAGATGCTATAACTATTATACATTATTTACTAAAAAAAACGTGAAAATACATATTGGATCTTAAGACATATACAGTCTGTCAAGTAAGAACGTGACCGCTCGTATCCTGGGAAAAATGTGTTTCGAGAACATTTTTAGCCATCAAGCTAACAACGGCGCAACTACCTTAGTAAGTTGTCCAATCGCCTCCTGCATCAATAATCGCCTGGCATCTTCGAGGCATGCTGTCGACGAGATTTTTTGTATACTCTGCCAATTTTTCGAATCTCACGAGAGAACTGAGTCAAAGTCCTCAGAGTCTTTCCTCTGAGTTTTCTCTTTACAAGGGACGAAACTTTTTTATAGGGTTGGCGTCCAGCGATTGTGTGGGCCACTCTTGTATCTTATCGTGGACTCAAACGAACCGCTTAGCGACATAATTTTCGCCGAGCAATGGTTCCTTCAACGTGCTTCGGATTTTTACATCATCAGCACGAAGATGTTGTCGAATGGTCCCGTGGGACATATTCAAACCCGATTTTCTTAATTTTGCGCCGTTTCTTGATGCAGCATCAATTTCAGATCCAGTGAAAACAAAGTTACAATTCGTTTTTTTCGACTTTCGGAGTGCATTTACCTGCCGAGTCACGTTTTTGGCTAGTTGTCGTCATTTTTCGTCTAGCGCTAGTTGAATTTGTATACATAAAGTACATAAAATGTATAACCATTCGTAAAAGAATAGATGTAATTATATAAAAATATTAATTAGAGGAATTGTATAATTTGAGCTCTATCTAGACGCTTACTACTTGATAGAGGGAGGGCCAATATTGCAACGGGGGCACATAGAGTTACCCAAAATGAGCACTATTTATAGAATAGTTTAATATCATACACTATGCAGAAACTTAATAGTTGTACTTTTGCTGGTAAAGACTATTATTTTAATCCGTTTTAATTTACTGGAAATCACGCGATGATAAAATTACAAAAAAAAAGAAAGACTAGCTCGATAAATTATTGGTAAATATTTCAAAGAATATAAGATAAACCGAAGAAGTTTTATTCTCGGGAATCTCTCAACCTGACGATTATGATAAATGTGACTGCACAGTAAACAAGTATCGTGTGTGTTATTTTAAGGAAGCTTACATCCGCCTTTCAATGAAATATCGCCTTGTCTTTTTTGAACAATTCGAAACAAGTCTACTTTTGTCCTCCGAACCCCACGTTAGATGATCCGTTGTTAAACGGTTCGACGGATTCACAACGGGAAATAAATAGGCCTTCATATGAAAGAAAGAAAACGAAAACTAAAGTTCCATTTAGAATAAATGAATACCGGATTTTTTTCTTTGAATTATGAGACTTTGTGGGTGCATATTTATATGATTCTTTTAAGGATATCGAAATAATATTTCATATTGTTATTGTTTAACAGTGCGGCGAGGAATTTTTGTAGCTTAAAACGTTTTGATTAAGTGATGTACGTACATGCCTTTAAGCTATCTATTAAAATAATCCTTTATTTATGTTCTAAGTCCTAAATAGAAAACAAATGATCCACACGTGTCCAGCGGCGCCCGCTTACTAAAAGTTGTGTGGGTACTCACTGATCCTATGCGAATTAGGAGCTATTTAAACGAGTTTTAAAACAGAAATTTAGTTGAGTCATAGCAAAAAGCTTATAATCCTAAATATATGAATGTTTGTACATTTCCTATTCTTTCACCTTCTATTAATAGTTTCTGGATGTTATCTTCACTTGCGTTGTTCAAATATTTGATTTTGGTGAAGTTTATTTTTAGACCTATTTTTCTTCTTACTGAATTCCATCAGCATTTCTTGTAGTTCTTCTCTTGTGTTAGCAATCAGAGTGACATCATCTGTGAACCTTAAGTTATTTAATCTTTCACCGTCCATTAATATTCCTTTATTTTCCCACTTTAATGATTTGAACATGTCTTTTAGGCTCAACGTGAACCACTTTTAATTTTGATTTTATTTGTTTTTTTTTTTTCAAGTATTATTTGTGAAGTGGCATTTTTGTAGAAGAGTTGTGTATTTTTCATCGACTCTGCTGTTACTTAAGGCGTTAAGGACTGTCCATTTCCCTACGGAATCAAATGCTTTTTCGTAGTCAACCATCGCTATCCACAAGATTATATTCGTTTGATTTTTCCACTAGTAATCTAATTGTTTGAAGATGGTCCAAAGTGCTGCATCCCCGTCTTAATCCCGCTTGTTCAAGTGGTTGATAACTGTCTAATTTGTTTCTTAATCTACATGTTATAATTCTAGTGAGTATTTTGTATAGTGCTGTTGGGTCTGTAATTCTCCAATTTAAATTTGTTCTCCTTTTTAAAAATAATCACAATTCAGGAGTTTACCCAAGGTGTTGGTATTTTAATTTCTAAAAGGTACCTCTTAAATAGAGAGAGATAAACTGATGCATTTACGAACCCTACCCAGGAATTCTTCAGTAGCATAAATAGTAAAGTAGTTTTTATTCTTTGTTTTCTAGTTTTAGACCATTTTTGTTTTCCGCCGAATAATTTTTAAAGTTTTTATCCAGATAGTGTTAAAAATTTACATCCTGGACATATTAAAAAGTTTTTAAAGATTTTTTGAAGAAAAAGGTGATTCTTTCGATTTAAAAATCTTTGTGTATATTATTTTCTTTTTCTTCATTGAAGAGTTGTTGTTAAAATAACAAACTTCAAATGTTAATTTGTTTCTGCTTTATTAAACGAAAAGAGGTCAAATTTATTTAATTACTACTACAACATTATTAGCGATCACCAATATGGCTTTCGTAAAAATAGATCAACAGAAGATCTTCTGACTTATGTAACACATGTCTGGAACAACGCAATTGAACACTTTGGAGAATCTCGAGCGGTTACTCTTGGCATATCCAAGGCATTTGACCGTGTTTGGCACGATGGGCTGTTGGCTAAGCTACGTTTTTATGGTATGTCTGAAAGGTTCTGTTTGTGGCTCTCATGTTTCCTCAGAGAGCGTTCTTTACGAGTGGCAGTGGATTACTTTGTAACACCTTCACTATCAACGCCGATGTACCCCAAGGCTCCATACTGTCTTCTACTCTCTTTCTCATTTACATTAACGATCTGCTGGAAAAGACCGAGAATCCAATCTACAGCTTTGCAGATGACAGTACACTTATCTCTTCATTCAGTTTGAACGCTCGGTCATCGGCTACTCAGACGAATATCCGCAGACAGCAGGAAGTCATTCAATTTAACAAAGACCTGGAAGAAATTCTATCTTGGGGTGACAGTAACCAAGTGGAATTTAATGCTACAAAAACCCAGGCGGCAGTTTTTTCTAAAAAAGTTAACGTTGC
>CM032449.1:144319791-144347291 GCA_019049505.1 Pachyrhynchus sulphureomaculatus | reverse complement strand
TCAAATTTTTTGGTAGACCGCACGCTACAGCTGCACCAAATATGTTGGTCTATAACAAGGATACATGGTTCTTCTGCGGTGGGGCGGTTCCACTTGAATACTTTAAAGATGCATTCACCATTTTGTAAACGAGAAAATTAAAGAGCCCAAATCAAAAGAAGTTATGTATGTGCCTTCATTATATAACACATATTCAAGTAAAATTTGATAGTGTTACAATATTTAAACGATATTATTTATTTTTTAACAAATACTATTTAAAATACGATCAAAAGAAAAAAAAAAACTGATATTTAGCGGTTCGTATTCACTGGCCTTATCAGAATCTTTACTTTTATTACATTTACCCGTTGTCTTGGAAGTTAAATTTGCAGTTGATATTCCGGCTGGTAGTTTAATTGGAACAGATGAGAGAAAAAATAACAGCTTTTATCTGACGATCGAAAAATCCACTCTTTTTGACTTTTATAAGCTTGCTTGATTTGGGCGTGTTCGCCTTGCACGATAAGGCCAATATACTTTAATAAATTCTACCTATTTCAGTGTTTTTTATAAATAAAATCCAAATGTTTGTATATTTTACTCGTGTGTACATACATAACCAGCGTTACATTTCAATGGATCACGTTAAATTATTCATCCTACTCATTATATTATAATAAGTTATATTACTTAGTAAAGCAATTAACACTTGAAATTATGTGACTTTGTACTAGTACGAAAAATAGAACGTACTGCAGCAACAGCTCAAAATAGGTGTAATTGTTATTATATTGAGATTTGACAATATTTTGTCAACAATATTTGCTCCATCCTTGCAACATATTTGCAAACAATCATCAACGATTTCTGCATGTTAAATTTCTCGAATCTCACCTTAGCAAAAGTCAAGTCCGTCTGATTCGTCACGTTATTGAGATGTTCATCCTCTAATAACTACAATATAGATAATATTAGCGATCTTATACCGTAAAGTTATATGCACAGCAAATGAAATAAACCATCTTTCCAATGGAAAACTGATGAAATTTTACTCAGTTCTCGGTCTTTAACTCCAGGATTAAAAAGGCATTATTGTTCGCATGCACCTCATCTAACATCTATATGTATTTACTGTATTTACTCAACCATGACCAATCATGTCCTAATGTCCTAAAAACCAATGTATTCTCTTTGACGGCTAATAGGCCAGCTTATAACTCACCAGAATATATGATCTTCGTGAGAAATCGTTAGATTTCGAGATACTGACACTTTTATGAATTTCCTAAAAATCTACACCTTAGATCAGTTTATCGAGTGCACACCTACAAATTTCCCTATTCTAAGATTCTAATTATGTGTTCCTAGATAACTCTGCTGTTGATTACAGTTCAAAGTAGAACTAACTGTGCTAAGCCTGTAGGGAAAAAACATTATTACAAGTATCATGAGTAAAAACATTTTTTTAGCTAACTTTGACTCTCGAAATCTAACGATTTTTGACTAAGGTCATATTTACATATTCTGTTGAGTTATGAGCTGGCCTATGAGCCCTCTAAGGGAATATGCCGTCTTATGTTTTTAGGTTTACAGTTTAGGTTACGCAAATTCTTTGAAATAGTTCAGTACCCAAACTCTTTTACCTTGAGATAAGATAGTTGACTAGACTTTCCAAAGGTCATGTAGGTCATAATGCTTTGAATTTTTATAATGTTAAACAAATTGCAGGAGATACATTGATGATCAGTCCTAAAGAAACAACTAATAATAAGAGCTTGTTAACAATGAAAAGTGGAATGTTTCAAGTAGTTTATAAAGGTGTTAATTTTTGGGCAAGTCTTTTATTTTTGCAATTAAGTTTATTGTTATTGAAAATTTGACGGTTATGATCGGTTTTGAATATTTTTTAATATAAATTGAGAGCTTTCGTTTTCTAAAGTTCTAAAACTAAAATATTGTATTTATTGCATTATTAATCGTCTACGATTTGGTGTTTGCAGAGAAAATATCTTACCAGGAAAGTGCGACCTTTACATCACTTTAGATGTGTTGTTTATGCATCATATTTTTTTTTAACTCTAGTAAGAGTATTTGTTCCAGGTTGGCAAACATTTTCTATACAGAAGTTTAATACTAAAGAAAATTATTAAATAATTTTAATTTTCAATATGAGCAATAAATCTCATTATTTAATAGTGGTTACGATTTTCTTGCAAATTTACAACATTTCTGTTTTTTTTTGGAAATTGCAGGATTCGTTACGTGTTTATTATAGGGTTTAAAAATTTTACAATACTGTTACCTTCTGAATAAAATAAGAAGTTGAGTAAGAGCTTGCGAGTAACTTTTACAGTAAAATAATATAAATTAAAATATCACTAGTGCAATTTTAGTTAACCGCCAGGTAACATTTACGTGAAATAGGGGAAACAATTTAAGGGACACCCGACATAGGCATGTTCTATGTATCATGTTCAAATTTTCAACAACAATTTTCAATAAATTCATAGACTAGTACTGTTTGCGTTTTAGTTATTGGTCCATGAATTACTTGACTAGATTAATGCTTTCAATTATGTGCATCTCTTTTAGAATGATTTACGTTATTGAAAGATTTATTTTTAAACGTTTGACAAACAATGTGTTTTTCATACTTGCGTGCCCTTACATTTTAGGCGCTAAGTTCGCCATTATTCAAATATAGCGGTTTCCAAAGGACGGAAAGGCCGAAATAGATCGCTTTACTTATTATACATATTAATAATTTGAATCTCGAACCAAAGTGGGTAAGTGGATTATAGACTCATGACTAAACTTTTATTATTTCTGATAAAAACAATATTGAGATAAAGGGAATGCCTGGAATTGGTCTCGGAGCTTTAAATAGTTTTACAGTCCCTGGCCAAATTATTAGACGCACTGCAAGATTTCATGTAAAATATTAATTACCGAGTGATATTGTACCGTTTTATTATTTTAAATTGATTTGTTTTTTTTTATTTTTATATTATCCAATCAATTACCTATTTATTTGACTTAAATAAAACAGCATTAATTTAGAAAAGCATAAGTTTATTAAGTTTTAAAGAAAAGTGAAATTAATGTTAGTAAAAGTCAATATTTAGTTGAGCCACCTTTAGCCGCTATCAAAGCTTTAATTCTGCGCGGCATGCTATCAATGCAAGATTGTACTGTCTCCTGCATTTGAGGATGATGATTCCACACATGAATAATCTTTTCTAGGAGCTGGGTTTTGTTGGTAATCACATCTTTAGCCACTTCTCTTTTCATCAGCTCCCACACATTTTCAATGGGGTTCATATCAGGGCTATTACCCGGCCAATCCAACAGAGGGATATTTTTTTCTGCCAAAAAAGCTTTAACAGACCGAGCAGTGTGGCAGGGAGCTCCATCTTGCATGAAAGTGAATGGTTCCCCATTTGGAAACCATTCTCTGAGCTGCGGAATCAACCGATTTTGTAATACTTCTTTGTACTGATCTTGCCTTATTATTCCTTTGACGACGTACAGACGTCCAGTGCCCTTGCCGCTGATGACTGACCAAATCATCACTTTGGTGGGATGTTTAACCGTCGGGACGACACAATCAGGATGAAACTTTTCTCCATGACGACGACGCACATACTGAGCTTTATTCTGCAAAATTTCGAATGTGCTTTCGTCACTGAAACAGACCTGTCAAAAATAGGAAAAATATATAAACTTCCATGTTTATTTGCTTTATTTAACTGAAAATGATAGTAATGTATCAATTATTGATTAAATTGCTGTATCTTACCGATCTCCAGAAGTCCACATCTTTGTCTTGCCATTGTTTGGCCCACTTCAGGCGCTTTGCTTTCATTGCAGCTATTAACTTGGGCTTCCTGGCGGGGCGACAGGCCTTAAAATCTAATTCTTTCAATTTTCTTCGAACAGTGCGCTCAGAAGCATTTACGCTAGCATCCTGGAGTTGTGATTTTATTACCTTTGTGGTAGCAAATCTGTTTTCTACACAAATTTTCTTCAAACATCTCTCTGACCGTGGAGTGAAAATTGGTTTTCTACCGCATCTTTTCTTTCTTTTCGGGCTTTAATTCCTTCCCTGACTCAATTTTCTTTTTTATGCGTCGTACACTAGCTTCAGAAACCTCCAATCTTCGTGATATTTCTCGGTTTGTAAATATTTTCGCAATCACAAGGGCCTTCACTTCAGCTTTTTTACGTGGTGAAAGATCGCCTTTTCTACCCATAATGAAAATAGTCCAATTACTTTTTTAAAAACACTACATATAAAATAAACTAATAACTGAGTAGTATAAAACTGTTAAACAAACAAGCACAGTCCCTAAAGCCACAGAAACACGTCCGTACCTGACTCGATTCCGATCGCGACTGATACAGGTTTGTACTTGTTTACGTTCATGTATCACTTTGTCAACACAGTGTTGCCATATGTTAAAAATAAATACAAATATGTAGTCTACAACAATTCTTTTAAATAAAAATCAATAACATTGTAGTTTAAATATACCATTATTGCATAAAAACTCTTAAGAAACATAAAATTACTAAAAAAAATACAGTTCGTCTAATAATTTGGCCAGGGACTGTAATAGTCATTATATTAAATTATCTACTAATCAGAACATAGAGCACGTAGCCCTTGGTTTCCAAATTCAAAATGAGCCTATTCTACGAATTCAATAAAAAAAAGGTTTTAAGGCTAATGCTTAACGAACAACTAAGCTGAAGAAGCGCTACCAACAAACTGAGCAACAACACATTTGTGAGTAAAACGTTATTTTTAGCAAGTCTGCTAGAATATTGGTTTATTATAGACGTACAATTGTAGAATTATAAAAACAAGTGAATTTTTACAAGTTAATAAGAGAATTACTTGTTACCAACTATCGATTTACGTATATCTAAGAAGTAGGTCACAAAATTATTCTTTTCTATTCAGTGATAGATAAATTGAAAGACAGAAAGATGAAAATGAAAAAAAATATATATTAAAAAATTTCGTAGGTCAGACCCATAGTTGATAGCAATTAGCGCTTGGCAGCTCTTTCTCCGTTGAAACACACACAAAAATTGCTGAAAAATGACCCAGAATCAATTTTCAATTTCAGTCATACTACTTGAACCAACTGACCGATAGCTTACTGCTAGGTATTGAAGTGTAACATCATATCATAGTAGTGAGTTAACAAAGTGCGTGCAGAAGAATTAGCAGGATAACAGTAAGCCATTCAGCGTGTTGATGGGACAATAGTAAAACTAGATGCTACAACTAAAAATGAGGCTGTTTTTATTGATCTTAATACTTATTCATTGGCATGGTTGTTTGTAGGTCAAATTTAGAAATCTATTAAGTCAGGACCAGTTGACATGGAGACGTACATAATCCTGGACTTATGAAAAACAGCAACTTTTTTCAGTGTATGTCGGAGAGGTGGAGTTTAATTCCAAGTAGAGTCAGTCTAAAGGATTAGAGCTAGCCATTATTAGAACAGCTCTTTGAAGCCAATATTGCTGCAGAAATAGAGCTCGTAAAACTCAAGAGGCTTAGTAATTTTGAAAAATTATCGAATAAACTATCTTTACTATCTAATAAGCATACTTCACAAAGATGTAAATAAATGACAATAAATGTATTACACTTGTTACAGATAATTTTTTAACAGCACACTTTTTATTGTTTATAACAGACAAGTATCAAACCTGCGCAAATGATGCAATTGTTTGTGAAATATTTGGTTAGAAAAAGTTGTTATTATCGAGGCAACAATTTTACAGTTCCTATCGAAAAGGCTTTTACCTTTGTAAAATAGATCCTTGATAAAAATAATGCCCCAACTTCGAAAACACACTGTTAAAAAATTACACTGAAAATCTTTTTTTATAACAGATGTCTCGTGCAGTCCGCATTGGCCCGGTATCTTTGAAATAATTACACAATTAACAGGTTGTTTTGTGGAGATGCGAGTCTCTTCCAAGGGGACAATTGTTATGGTAATCGGTAAACCGGTTTGAAATTTTGAAAAGGTTGTTCACTTTATAAAATAGCGATACGATGGGAAATAATCAAAGCTTCGTTTTAATGGTATGCAAACGTTTATTTTTAGTTGTATTATGTAATCTATATTACCATATTTATGATATCTTTCGGTTTATTGTAAAAGCATTAATCGGGTCTTAATGAAATACCAGAACAAAAAACAGATATCTGGAAATGAGAATAAATTTAGTAACGGGTCCGGTTGAAATTTTAATGTGATAGTGAAGTTTAAAACACTTTTACCAGTCTAGGTTGAAGAAGCATTCTTAAAACAAATTTGTTATTACTATAGTCCGTTTGTTTGGAGTTGATAGCACACAACATTGGTTATAAACATTAAAATGTCATAAACCATAAGAGTCTGAAATTTCTCTACCAATTATTTGCATTTTTAGTTTTAATCACCTTTATTTTCTATCTCTATACAACAGTGCAACCTTTTCTAAAAAATATTTTATTACATGCTTTCTAAACTTTACAATAAGCTATATAAATTAACGTATTTCAAAGTTTAATTTAATGAGTAAATGATGAAATTAAAAATCTTATTTGTATGATAAAGGCCTAAACGAGTACAATTCTTAAGAACCAGAAATCTACAGTGTATAAAGCGTAACGATAATAGGTACAATAAAATTATTTAGGATTTTAGTAGTTATTGCAATGTAATTAAGCGAAGTACCTATCGGTAGGTAGGTACCTAAGTACTTAAGTATGCAATAAAAATATTTTGTGTAAGTATAAAAATAAAGAAAAAAACCTATAATATGGTTAGTTCAAATCAGAACCGCGATGGCTTCAACTTTCAGTTTTGCTCCGGTCAAACTTCACGGAGTCTGTAAATCTGCATTTTCTATGCGAGAAAAAACAGTGATACCTACAGCAACTATTTACAGATTTCTAAAAGAAAGAAAATACGACTCTTGAAATGAATCTCAGAATCACAAAGGGAAGGAGCCCTTAGAGGTCGATGAAGACTTTAAAAACGCAATAACGCATTTTTTATTAAAAAAGAAACACCTACAATACATAAAGTTTTGCAAGAAATCAGAGAAGACTAGGTGTTAAAAAATGGAAATTATGGAAAATCCTTCATAACCTGAATTTTCGTTGGGAAAAACACAATAGAAATCTGTTCTTATCGATAAAATACGAGCAATTAGAAAATTTTGAGCCAAAGAAAGAAATATTTTTTTTTATTTAGATGAGATTTGGGTTAATGAGGGACATAGTGAAAAAATTCTGGATTAACAAAAACATTAAGGGTGCCAAACAAGCTAGGCTAATTACGAATA
Organism: Pachyrhynchus sulphureomaculatus; assembly: GCA_019049505.1. Classification (NCBI taxonomy): domain Eukaryota; kingdom Metazoa; phylum Arthropoda; class Insecta; order Coleoptera; family Curculionidae; genus Pachyrhynchus; species Pachyrhynchus sulphureomaculatus. The sequence continues at coordinate 144,339,950 of CM032449.1, read as the reverse complement.
TAGCACATATCGGTAGTGAAAACGGATTTCTCGACGGTGGCCTGTTGGAATTTGAATCAAAGTCAACTAAAGATTACCATGAGCAGATAACGGCCGATGTTCTCAAGAAATACTTCCAACAAATGATTGAATGTATACCAGCAGAATTAGTTATAGTATTAGACAATGCCCCATGCCATTTTCGATTATTAGAACGATTCCCGATAAATTCATGGAAGAAAGCGGATATTATTCGATGGATAAGAGACAAAAATCTCAAACATAAAGATGGTATGTTAAAAGCGGAACTTCTCAAAATTGCGAAACAAAATAAGGCACTGTTCAAGAAATACGCAGTCGATGAGATGACAAAAGAACGGAATATCGCAATGTTTAGATTACCTCCATATCATTGCGAATTGAATCTCATAGAGTTAGTTTGGGCACAAATGAAAAGTTTCGTTGCAAGGGAAAAGATCACATTAAAATTTCAGTACATAAGACAATTCTTACTCGCCGAGTAGATAGGATCCAAGAGAATAATTGTAAAAATGCCGTTCGACATATTATAGAAGAAGAAAATAAAATGTGGAAACTTGACGAATACATGGAAGAAACTGTGGAAACTGAACCCTTAATTATCAATTTAAGAGAAGTGAAATCTTCAGATTTTGAAGATAATGGTTGTTTTTGATCGTAATTAAAGTACTTATATATCGTGAATTGTGAATTTGTACATAGATTTATAGATTAAAAATTTTTTTCTATAACTTTATTTTTAAGATAATTTTTTTTATTAAACACTAAAAGCAGGTTACGCTTGTATGGTTATGCTACCGATGAACCCTCATATGCATTTTATGACTCCATTGTATAGCAGAGTTTTTCTGCCTAAAATAAGGTGAACCCTTAAAAATAATTCAAAACAGGTAGCAAAATCCAGTAAAATGTATAAGAAATATCTTTTTTTGGGCGCACCCTAACATGTATTTGCATCTACAATGAGAGAATTCGGCTATCAACTCCAAACAAATACACTTTATCTTTTAAAAATTGTTCCCATATTATCTTTAGTCAATTTGTAGCCATTCATTCATCAGAATTAAACTCTGATGGTACCTTTTCCATGGAACAGGGAATGATAGTCCTCTCACGCCATAAACTTATAGTTTAGAGAGTAGTAGCTTGTGATTTAGACAGTGAAATTTTCTTTTATTACCAAGAGCCTTAAGAGAGCTCAATGAGAGGAGGCAAAAAGATTTCACTTCCTGTAAATTTAATGTCTTAATTACGCAAAAATTCACCGACTATTAATATATCACGTACACATCACAAGAATATGTTTTTTTTGTAAGTATAATTGAACTTCTCAACTTCTTATCAATCTAAGCTAAAAAAGTATCTTTTCAGCTTATGTTACGCCATCCTAATATTTCACATTATTTACCCCATAGACCTATTTCAAAATAATAGACCCCATTATAACCCACATTTCAAAACAACTTACAAAAGAGATCGCAGGTGGATTAGAGAACACAGCAAAAGTGTGTGTGCCTGCCTGCCTTCACGAAGGGCACTCTCTAGGTCGAGGGTGCATTTCTGATTTACTGACAGAGTTGTGACAATACAGGAAAGCGATAAAAAATTTATGACTTGGGTTTTGTGAGAACAAGAGACTTTTCACGAACACAACACACACTTTTATGGAAATATCTCCAGGGAAAAAAACGAATAGTTAAGTAACTTAAGGGGGTATTCTGCTCTGGGGGTTCAAAGAATCGATTTTTAGTGTTCCGTACGGAACACTTATAAGATCATTTCGGTGTCTGTCCGTCTGTCTGTCCGTCTGTCACACCCGATTTTCTCCGAAACTATTTGTCATAGAAAGTTGAAATTTGGTAGTAATATAGGAATTGATGGCCTCATCAGAGCCATGTAGTTTTGAAAGTTAAATTTTGACTTAAGGGGTTAGTTTTGGGGGGTGAAATCGGAAGTGAAAAAAAAAATTTTTTACTAGGTAATCGAGTGTGGTGTCAAATGAAAGCTTGTGAAAACACGAGTCAAAAATATATATATAATGTAATACTTGCGCGCACTTTTCTTTGTATTATTTTTAAAAAATCGCGAAAAATCTCTGTCCACCCGCCTTATCCCGGAAAGTACTTATCAAAAAATTTTGAAAAAATTCTGGAATATTCTCCACGGGGTGTAGATTGAACGAAAATTATCATTACCTTTAAAAATTTATCTGGTATAGAAAAAAAACAAAATTTCAAGGTCACCAGTTTTCAGTAAAGATTGGAAACAAACTTTGTTGAAAACTCATTTGGGGTGTGTTTTGTGAAGTCACTGATCATTTTATAATACCCTAACAAAATTTTTTATTTTAAAAACAATCAACGTACGGAACACTAATTGTGCAAGTTCAACTTGCACTTGACCGGTTTTTTTTGCTATTTTGCAATTGTTTAGTATAGAGAATATTTCTGCAAACCAGTTCGCTCGATTCGCAATATTAATAGAGTTATAGCACTATATAGGAAGCAGCATCCTGCGCGCTTAGTGCTTGGGTCGCGCGTACATGTGTACTCGTCTCATTCATCGGACCGGCGCTCGAGAAGAAAGAGCACAACATAGGGAAGAATTATCAGCTCTGCATGTTTTTTCTTTTGAGCAACAAGAAGGTTTACTGTATGGATCTGGAATAGGTGACTGATTGTAAGTGTCTCTGTGTAATTAATACAGAAAATTTTAAACGCGTTTTTCTCGAAATCACTTTTTTAATTGGCGATCATGATATGTCAAAACCAGTTGAGCAATTGAGTCGTGCTTGTGCACAAATCTGCATATATGTGGGCTATAGCCCCTACAACGATGAAATTAAAATTTTTTGTTCTGTATTTGTGTACAGTCTTTCAAAGGTGAAAAAAAAATGGCCAAAAAAATCGATATTCAATTTTCTATATGGCGTCATTTTGTACATTTTTAGGATTTTTTTTCATTCTGGTAACGGCTATAGCGACATTCCTGCTAATTAAGAATCTCTTTGGCTTTTTGTTTCAGATCAATAGAACTGCTGATGTCATGGTCGTTATTGAGCACCGTTGTTTTCTTCACGATCTTTTCAATATTAGCATAGAAATTTGCAAACATATATAAACATATTGTAAAAAGCTGTTTTGCCCCCCCTCTCACACTTTTCTCCCAAAAAATCGCAAAAATAGCATAAAATCTCAACCGCTAAACCAATATACCCCCTCTTAAGGGGTTTTATTTTAGTGTTTTTAGATTGATTTCTATTAAATAAGTTTGCTATTTTCAGTAACTTCACAAATCTATTGGTAAACAGTGAAATTCATTTTAAAATAATTACATTTCAGTTTTTGTCAAGCACAAATTATTATCTAAAATAAACTTATTTCAGAAATTAATCATGCAAAATTAAAAAAAAAATACTAATAGAAATAATAATAGCAAACAAAATGTGGAGTTCACTAGAGATTGGAACCTATAAAGTTAAAGACTACAGAATATCATCGACTAATTCGACAGCATATCTAGACATACAGTACAGAGTCTTCTGTAGAATTATAGAAATAATGGGGTAACAATAAACTTATTTGTATCACTTGAAATCAGCCCGATTAATGTCTGAGACCGAGGGATTCTTATTAGCTAAGTATGACGGAGTTATCAATATAGTATAGTATTTTAGTATATTATATAGTATTTTTTTTAGGACATACTGTAACCATTTCGTGGAATTTCAGACATCAGGTAAAAAAACATATCATCAAAAAGCCATAAAACTCATATCTCGCTACAGAGTCGGCCCTAGCTTTTTTGCCGCCGTAGGCAAACTCAAAAAATGCCTCCACATCCAAGGTTAAAAAAAACTATGGTAACCAGGAAAATGATATATAATTGAATTAAAACAATAATATTCATACAAATTGTTTTATTGAAAAACAAAGTTCACACTTTTAACGGGGAAAAGTGGAAAGCGCATTTCACAATTTTCGTATAAAAATACCCAGAAGTTCTGGGTATTTCTATAGACAGGAATGGACAGGCTTCTGGCGGAATCCTGTCTATTCCTGTTGTATTTGATTTTACTACTCATTTATTTTCCAAATTCAAGTAATCGAAATATATTTTTGTGGGTTGTGTTTATTTTTTTTGCGCTCTAGTAGTTCAAGAGGTTTTGCCGCCCCTAAATTTTGCCGCCGTAAGCAGTTGCCTACCTTGCCTATTGCCTAGAGCCGGTCCTGCTCACCATTACGGCTCCTACATTACCAGTAAGCTATTTCTACTGCACTGATCAGTCACCAGTAACTCCATACCTAACATCAGATATGAGAATGGTTATAGAAAATGGTAGACGTTACACGAGGGGCGCCTTTTAGGTTTTTACAAACGACCACTAGATGGAGATGCGACATTACCATTGTTGTAACATTTTACATTTGTTATTGTTAAAATAGTGGCAGCTCAGAAAGTAGCCGAGTAGTTTCTTTACAGTGAGATTTTAAAAACAGAGTTTTGTAACAAATGGAAATTTGACGTGACGGTTTCCGTTGGGTGATTTTTTACGATTTTATATTAATAAAGGCTTAACTCAACAACAATTCCTCGAATCGCTTCGTTCAACTTTTGATACTGAATCACCATCGGAAATGACTGCTTACAATTGGTTTGCAAAATTTCGTTATGGTCTTGCTTCCGTCAGCGATGAATTTCATTAAGGTCGACCAAAATTGGTTGTTGTTCCAAAAAACATCATTGCTGTGTGCAACATGATTGAAGGGGATCGGCATGTGACTTACCGTGAGATAGAGGTATCCTTAGGTATAACGAAGACTGCAGGACATTTGATTTTCCATGAACATTTAGCTGTGGAAAAGATCTGTTCCCGATGGATTCCACATAATTTGACCGAAACTTAAAAACAGGCCGTTGTGTAAGGAAATGCTCAAAAAATTCGACCGAGGACACGGAAAATCCGTTTACAACATCGTAACTGGAGACGAAACTTGGATATATTCGTACGAGCCGAAAACTAAGTAACAATCCAACAAAAGTGGTTCATTCGTGAAGCACTTCCAAGAAAATGATCGCTTGTTTCTTGGTTATACTAGATATGTTACAACCATTACTTTAAAGGGTCGAAGAACAGTTATTGCTGAATGGTATTCAGCAATTTGTTTGCCAGAAGTCTTCGGTGAAATCAGGAAAAACAACTGAAACACCGCATCATTCTTTATCATAACAATGCGAGTTCCCACACTATTTGACGGAGAAAAACATCGAGTTAACGTCTCATTGCCCGTATTCACCCGATTTATCGCCTAACGACTTCTTTTTGTTCCCGAATGTCAGAAGAAAGGGGAAGACAGGGAATTTCATCACCTCAAGAAGCTGTTGAATTCTTCCAAAACAATGTTTTTGAGATACCAACTTCAGAGTGGAAAAAATATTTCGAGAACTGGTTTGAACGTATACAAAAGTGTATAAATCTTGAGAAACAATGACACGTTTTGTAACAAAAAAATGTTTTGTAAAAACATAAACGGTAGTCCTTATATTTACTAGAATTATGCCTTCCCGGCCTTCAGATTTGTCCATTCAAATAAACTATACATCGCCTTTAAAGATAAGGAAGCTGAAATCCATTTCAGCATCAAACGAGACCGATATAGAAAGAACAGAGGAAGAGGAATGTACCAGATATACATATCTATATAGAGTTTGGTGGCTACATCGGTGATTTTCTGTCGATATAATTGTACTCATAATCGACGAAGTTAGTTCAGGTTCTTTGAATTAAATAAATTACCATCATGCAGCAACTCACATTTAGCATCTACAGTGAGAATACAAAAGGCGGTTATCGTTGGTTCTCTTTATCTTTTGCGGTAAATAATTTTTTATTTGATGATCGAGCGGAACTAAGAAGATCATCCTAGCCACGAAGACTGTCATGATGGTCATTTTGTAAACAGGATGACAATGATACCAATAATTATATATACAGGGAGATATAGAACATAGCAATAAAAGAGGCAGAAAAACATTCTATGTAGTGTAGATAACCTGCAGGGTACTCTGTTTTTAAGACACTGAGCTGAGTCCCTAACAATAAAATGCAGAAGGCGTTTGTTCAATGTAGGTCAATTTGGTGGATGATCACTAATCGAATAGGCATGCATCTTTAATACCACGTGAGAGTCTGAGACGCAAGACTTGTCATGTTAACCTGTTTCCGAAATGACAATAAAAAAGGAAATCTTTAAATATTCGCACAATAATAGATATTGAGTTCAAAAGCTACCATTAAATATTGTTTTATAACCGATATAAAATTGGCAACGTTCAAACAAAACCCACACGTTTAAATGCAGTGTATTCTCAAGTGGATTTGGGGCGGGATATAAGAAAGAAATCTTTGTTCTCTGGAATGAGACATCTGTTTTTACTCAAGATTAGGCACTCGACTGGCAGACTAATGGCAAGCGAAACTATAGCAGACCAACAGCCACATGTGGTTGTGTGGGTGAACAATTTCGACCTGATTTTCAAATGCACCGTATGTTAATATGTGGGTCATTCTGTAGTTTTATTTAAATTACATGTCTTATGGGAAATTTTGCATGTAATATCATAAAGACACCTAAATTTAACAGTAATTGTACAATAAGGGCTTTTAGCCCAGAAGACCAATTTTTTTACCTTTTTAGAGGTCGATTGTAACAGCGGTCACATTTCTGTTGTTTAGTTGATTGAAAACAGATAAATCGAAAATCTAGTTTTTTAGTAAAAGTATATACGAGGTGTATTCGAAAAGTAAGGGCCGTTTACTTATATTTAAATACTGGCGGATTTTAACAGAGTTGTACACAGCGCATTTATTAATTGTTTCCGAAGCTACTGAAGTTATTGTTTTGATTCAGTAGTCGTTGCCTGTCGGTGAATCCAGGCAACAATGTCCGCAAAAATCGTTGCTCTCGCCAGTTGCGAAGTGTCTGCTGTGATTCGATTTTTGTGTGCAAAAGGATCATCAGCTACTCAAATTTATCGGGAGTTGTGTCTAGTTTTTGGACTTACAGTAATGAGTGAAGGAAAGGTTAGACAATGGTGTCGAGACTTCAAAAATGGCCGCACAAATGTTCATGATGAAGAGCGGAGTGGCAAGCCCATTATCCAGACTGATGAAATCGTTCAACAAGTAGACCAAAAACTGCGATCTAATTAACGATTGCACTTGAAACAGTGGCTTGGTGGGAAACGGTTTAAAGACGACGAGGAACTCAAGACCGCCGTTGTCGACTAGTTCAATTCCCAGGCAGAAAAGTTCTATAAAGAAGCTGGTGCAAGGTTAGGAAAAGTGCTTAGAAGTGAACAGCGATTATGTGGAAAAGTGGAGTAGGTTCGTAGGAGACTAAAACCGCCAGTAAAAACTTTTTCTAACGAATATATTTTTTTACGACCAAACGCCCCTTACTTTTCGAATATGCCTGGTATTTAAAATTAATTTTTCGTTTTTTAATCTTTTTTGATTCAGAAAAATTCAACTTAATTCTAGATCCTGTTAGAATTTCACGTGAACATGAATGCAAAATTGGAATGATTTGGTAGATTAGAAATTGAAAAATCATTTTGGCCGAATTGAAACATGTCATTCTGGAAAAAGCATGCATTTAAAGTTTACTAAGGAATAAAAAAGTGGCTATTTTCTGTAGCCTTACCTGTACATAGAAGTAAGAGAAATGTGCTCACATCGCTACTTAAAGCAATGAACTGTATATGAAGATTACGTTTACTAGATGGGGAAACCGTATTCTACATGATCAATATATTTTCTTTGAAATCTTGTAACTTTCGAATACATTCTTTTGTATGTATATATTCAAGGGTCTCAACTTTCTATCAAAAAAAAAAAAAATGTCGAAACCCCTACGTTTTCTTAAGTTACCTGACATATTTTGAACAGTCTTATTAAGATATATCCGAAGAATATTTTGATACATTTCTTTGTCGATATTCCCTTCACTACTCACTTTAAGATTACCGCCACAGTTTGGATGCAATCTATTGGTAACAGTGATTCTCCCTCTCTTTTCCAGCTTTACTGGCGATCATCAGGGAAATGTCTATTAATCTTAGTTTCATCAAAGCCAATAATTTTGATTCAGTCATCATCAGTCCAAAGCATAGGTTTTTTTTTTGTAAAAGATTTCGACTGTATTATTTTTTAGTTAGTAGTGGTTTCCTTTTATTCTCGACAGTTCCAAATTAGGAGCAATTAAATGTTCGGAGCATAGTCTACTTAAAATTTTATTAGTATCTTTCTCCAACAGTAAGTCAATTCAGAAGCAAATGCTTCACCTGAACCTAAATACCGTATGATTTTTCTCAAACCTTTGTTAGAAATGCTCTGAACCCTCTACTATTCCTTAAAAAAGGAAAATTACATTTTTTTCTAATTCTCTGTATTATAGATTAACTTATATAAAGTTTCTGTGCAACAGTTCGTGTAGATTCGTTGTTTGGAAGTAACTCTTTAACTAGACTTACAACACCTCTTCGGATAGGTATAATTGTCGGAAAAGAAAAAATAAGAATAATTATAGTACTAATTTTTATACTACTACTAATCTCTAAACAAAGCTGACAAATAATAAATATGAATATTTGGTCGTTTACTCCTGTGCAAACATGTTGCTAACGGCTGTCAATAGGAGATATAGGAGTGGTTCAAAGACAAAATTTAATTTTGTTGGTACAATAAATATACAGTTAGACAATATAATATTTGTAGTATAGTATATTTATATTTCTCGAAAATATGAAATAGTACCTCTCAAGTACTCAAACAACTTTTTTAAGGGATGTTTTTTAATGAAAAATGAAGTTTAAAAAAAAGTCGTTTCATATGGCACTTGTGTTAATAATAATCATTCAATGTACCCTCCATTAGCTTGAATAACGGCCTCCGTTCTCGGCCTGAAGCGCCGGCACGCCCTCTGTAATTCCACGCTCGCTGTCCATATTGGCGAATGCTGCCTCATCAGCGGTCATTAATGATGTCACATTGGGATGCCAAAACATGTTTGTAACCCTTTCTACTCCGCCTCATACAAAGTAGTTCAAGGGATTAAAATCTGGATTATTAGGAGGCCAGAATCCCTTGGACCAGGGGTCTTCACTGTACATTTTGTCAAGTGGCGCTTGCTCACCGGTATACTGGAAGATTCGTTGGGCTATTCTTGAGCATTATACTTGGCTACAACGTCATAAATAGTTGATTTCGAATATGCGAAAAATCAAATTATTTCCTATGCTGACTGGCCGGCGAATGATCGCGGCTCTTCGATTATAATCCGCACTTGTTTTCGGCATGGCGACAATTTTGAGACCAACACTATTTACTTCAATTAATTTACTACCCGGACGCCAACAGCGACCTCTGGCGGAAGCATAATATGACCAGAAATTCTAAATAAAATTTCTCCGGATTTTGGTGACACACCTGTCCATATATATATATATATATATAACATATATATATATATATATATATATATATATATATATATATATATATATATATATATATATATATAAAGTCGCATAACAGATTATTTAAAAATTGCGCTTATACTAAGAACATCCCATAAGCATGTGTTGTGTTGGGTTTTAAGATCTAAAATTCCAAATTCATTTGTTCCCCTAGAGTATCAGGTTTCACCACTGACCCAACTCAATATATCCATACATCACTTTAAAGTGGTTGCAAATGTTCTAGCACCCCTTGTTGAACATTTGGGGGAGAGAATTGGTGCGTTCTGGAATTTATTAAGTTTGGTTACAATAATGTTCATATAACCTGTTAGTTGTACTATTGATTTTACAGGGGTATTGAGTAATTGAATTTTTCTCCACTTGAAAGGAAACACATAATGATTTTGTAAAATGGGTCACCGGGTTCGTGGAAATTGACTGTAAGAATGAGAAAGTGGGTAAGTTATTTCCAAGTACTTCCCTCACAAATAGAAGTTGTAAAATAAATGCTTGAGTTTGATTTTTTCGTGTTCCTAAAGAATTTTTAAAAATAAAATTTTCGAAAAAAAAAATTTAAAAGTGAAATTCGAAACGTCAAATTTTTTGGGAGGCTGTATTTTTGAAAAATCATAGTTTCCAGAATTTTTTCTGGAAAAACGAAATTTAATGTTGATTTTTTATTACAGTTAATATAGAGAGACAGATTTATTAAATTGAAGATTAATTTATGAGTACTGACCCCTATTTGCGACTAGCCAAAACTCACCTAGTAGAATTGTTATATACATCACCGATATTACACACGTATGTATTAAACTGAAAATGTCTTTTTAGTGTTCCGTACGGAACACTTATAAGATCACTTCGGTGTCTGTCTGTCTGTCTGTCACACCCGATTTTCTCCGAAACTATTTGACATAGAAAGGTGAAATTTGGTAATAACATAGGAATTGATGGCCTCACCAGAGCCATGTAGTTTTGAGAATTAAATTTTGACTTAAGGGGTTAGTTTTGGGGGGTGAAGTCGGAAGTAAAAAAAAAAAAATTTACTAGGTCATCGAGTGTGGGGTCAAATCAAAGCTTGTGAAAACACGAGTAAAATATACATATATAATATTATACTTGCGCGCACTTTTCTTTGTATTATTTTTAAAAATTCGCGAAAAATCGCTGTCCCGGGCCTTATCTCGAAAAGTATTTATCAAAAAATTTCGAAAAAATTCTGGAATATTCTCCACGGGGTGTAGATTGAACGAAAATTATCACGAGTGAATTACCTTCAATAATTTATATGGTATATAAAAAAAACAAAAATTTCAAGTTCATCAGATTTCAGTAAAGATTGGAAACAAACTTTGTTGAAAACTCATTTGGGGTATGTTTTTGTGAAATCGCTAATCATTTTATACCACCGTAACATAAAGTTTGACTTAAGGGGTTCGTTTTGAGGGGTGAAATCGGAAGTGAAAAAAAAAAAAATTTTTTACTAGGTCATCGAGTGTGGTGTCAAATGAAAGCTTGTGAAAACACAAGTAAAAAATATATATATAATGTAATACTTGGGCACACTTTTCTTCGTATTACTTTTAAAAAATAGCGAAAAATCGCTGTCCCCTACCTTATCTCGAAAAGTACTGGTCAAAAAATTTTGAAAGAATTCTGGAATATTCTCCACGGGGTATAGATTGAACGAAAATTATCACGAGTACATTACCTTTAATAATTTATTTGGTATATAAAAAAAACAAAAATTTCAAGGTCACCAGTTTTCAGTAAAGATTGGAAACAAACTTTGTTAAAAACTCATTTGGGGTGTGTTTTGTGAAGTCAGTGATCATTTTATACCATCCTAACAAAAATTTTTTATTTTAAAAACAATCAACGTACGGAACACTAATTGTGCAAGTTCAACCTGCACTTGACCGGTTTTTTTTTAATGTCAGTTCAAAGGAATACGGAAATAGTCCAGTGGTTTTTCCATCCACTGTAGTAAATCGATTCTCTTGCCTCTCCTTTTAATTCATCTTTACTCTATTTATAATTGGTGTCATCTCTAAAAGAATATTTTTAATTATTTCGTATGTATTCGTACACTGGTATTTTAAGCACTCACATCTATACAATAGCACGGAGATTACTCTCACCATTCTCATTTGGGCCGGTCCAATTCGGGAATATATTTCCTTTCTTGGGCCCCACCTGTCATTTATATTGGTTCGCAAATATTTAAATGTGGAGACCTGTTCTACGGTGTCTTCCTCTGATTTTGAGGGATTCTGGTCACAAATTTTTCTTTGTTATTACCGTCCACTTGGTTTTTCTTATATTCTTAGTTAATCCAAATCTTTCGCTGGCTGTAACGACTCGATTGATCAGTTGCTGGAGATCTTTGATATTATTTGCTAATAGAATAATATCATCAGCATACCGTATGTTGTTGAGTGTACTTCCATTAACTGTTATTCCTTCAATGGATTCATAGATGGCCTCATTAAACATAGCATCAGAATAAAGAATTTATTTGAGAAAGTCTAAAAAGATATATAGAGCCTCGGTGAGAGTTACCTTGAAGCCTTTGATCAGAAGGGCCCAGGCGGGAAATGCCAAATGCTTCCCTGTTAAATCCGCTACTGCGTATGTAGCCAACAAAACACATAAAATACTTTCAAAATGTATAAAAAATATCCTTATTTGTAAGAACCATTAACTAAATAGATCACTCGTTTCTTGAAATAAAAATCTTACGACACATAAACGACAAAATAAACTTTTACACGATTTCTATCTTGATTCATTATAAAAATCTCCTATCTACTTTATAAAACGGATGTGACTAGTCCAGGCATTGTTAAATCCACAACATTTGCTGTCTTAATGGAAACCATATGTGTTGTGTTCCTACCTTTCTTAAAACAAGACAAAAAATAAAAGACTTGAGTCATATTTCACAATATGGTTATATTATTTTAGAAATACCTTTAAGATGTTTGTTTCCTGTTAATTACGGTATCTAATTTAATTTAGCTTTTAACATTTTTGTATTATTTTTAAATGATTCTTTTCTCTGTTTAATTGATTTATATTTATTAAAAAATATTTTTCAATAAATAAAGACAGACCAAAAGGGGGACCCGAAATTTTGATCTGTAGACTAACCGTCTGCCTAGTTGTTCATTCCATCGGACGAGTCGAATTAAAACCTTTAACGTTGATTTTGCGGCCCCCGTGCCCTGGAAGACCAAAAATGCTACATCTAAAAATGAATTGTCATTTAACCACTTGAATCAAGTACCATAACATTTGTTGACACAAAGGGCAGATGCCACCAAGACCGGATCTAGCTTTAGGGCCCAAAAAACGTCGATCCGAAAATGGATTATGAGTTTGTTCTTGATAAAAAAAGAGGGAACCAGCAAAAGACAGACGCCGCCAATACCGGAGGACGAAGCTGGACCTGCCTTTTTCAGCCGGTCGTTTTTCGAGTTTTTTAATAAATAAGACCGTAGGTCCCAAGTTTTAGGGTCCTACGCGTTTACCCAAGTTATTTTTGGAAAATTTAGGTTTTAATTAGCCAAGGCATTTTCAAAGTTAAAAAAATCGAAATTCTGATAATATAGACGCTATTATAGGTTCTACTTAAAATTCGAACCGGATGAGTGGAATTATTATTATTAGGCTACATTGTTAAAAAACTTTAGATGAATTTTATTAATTTATTTAAAATTAAGTATTTGCTAGATTTTTGAAGCATTTACTAGAAATTTCAAATAAAATACTTCTAACTTCTAGTATAAATTCAAAAAAATCAGGTAAATTAGTGCTTGAAAAATCTAGTCTATGTTGGAAATTTTTTGATATTTTGTTAATTAAGGCCCAAATTTTCCAAAAATAACAGGAGCGGACGCGTAGGACCTAAATCTTGAAACTTACGGTCTTATTTATTCAAAAACTCGAATTAGCGGCGTCTACCTTTTGCAGGTTCCTTATTATTTCCATGAGGTTGTTTATGCGTCGTTCTCCGGGGTTTACGAAGGTTTTTTTCGGTCGCTGAATCCAAATCTGGCGTCAAAAATGACATCTGATAGTTGGCAGCTGTCAAAAAACTGTCAAGTCGCCTTATTTCTAATAAAATGCCCATCAAAATATACATCAGGACGTTTTTTACGGTCGCTGATTGCAATTCCGGTGTCAAAAATGACATTTGAAACTTGGCAGCTACCAACAAAATATCAACTCACCTTATTTGCAACAAAATGTTCATCAGAATATATATCAGATGGTTTTTTTATCTACTTTTAGCATTACCCGGGAACAATGACGTGGACGTAGTAGATTTCTGTTCCTTTTGGGGTGCTTGTTTACTGTGCGTCCCCGTGCCTCTCACGTTTGGAGTGCTTGATTAGGGTGAACCCCCGTGCTTCTCACGATTGGAGTGTTTGATTAGAGTCCCATTTTATTAGGAATAAGGTGAGTTGACAGCTTTTTGACAGTTACCAACTGTCATATGTCATTTTTGACACCAGATTTGGAATCAGCGACCGAAAAAAATCCCGTATACCCCGGAGAATGGCACATAGACAACTTCACGTTTCTACGTTGTTGTCGACAAGATCTCCGAAAATCGGCTGTCTACCCCCGATATCTGAAAACCTATCCATTTTCCGACTTCGTGCCCATGGGAACTTTTGATCAGGAGCTCGAGAGGAATAACATATATCGATTTTAGACAATTTCACCGAGGGCCACTTCCCATAAGAAATGTGAGGGGTCTTTTATTGAGTTTATATGCTTAAATGACAGACCATCGACATTTTTTGGGCCCTAAAATTGGGTCCGGTCTCGGCGGCGTCTGCCCTGTGGAGCGCTTGACTTTTTTAGTGTCAAGAAATGTTATGGTACTTGAATCAACTAGTTAAACGATAGTCCATTTTTGGATGTAGCATTGTGGACCTTATATGGGCATTCCAGGACACGGGGGCCGCAAAATCAACGTTAAAGACCTTTATTCGACTCGCCCGATAGAATGAATAACTAGGCAGACGGTTAGTCGACAGGTCAAAATTTCGAGTTGCCCTCTTGGTCTAAGATTATCGTCGAATTTGCCCCGTACAGCTGCTCTTGTGGCTATCATTTTTTCATCTTGTGATCTTCTGTATTTTGGTAATTTAGCCAAATTATATTCGACATTTTTATTTACAAAAGTGGACTGCGGCCCAGATAGAAACGCTACTTATTACTAGATAAATAAATTTAAACGTGACCATACCAGCATTGCATATGCTTAACGTTCAGATTGCCAGACATGGGTGATAAAATTTGTGGTATCGTGATGAAGACCACTGCATTATTCTTTGTTAGATTGCTGAGATGGTAGACATCCCATGTGAACGGGTACATAACATCCTGCATGAAGTTCTAAAAATGAGAAAGCTGAGTGCGCGATGAGTGCCATGTTTGTCGACTCCAGACCGAAAACACATGAGGAAGGACATTTAAAAATTGTCGTTGGAAAAGTCGCAGCGTAATTCCAAAGATTTCTGGCGTCGTTTTGTGACTATGGTCCACCATTACATCCTGTAGACAAAACGATAGTCCAAACAGTGGATTAGTGAAAGTGAAAGTGCACTGAAAAAATCAAAAACAGTTTTATCGGTCGGAAAAGTGATGAAACTGTTTTTTGGGGCTCACAGGGTATCATTATGACTCTCTATTTCTTAACCTCAAAAATTCGTTTGACTGGAGGAAATTTTTGTCATCTGCACAGTTCGAAATATTTTTTCCGAGAGAATAAAAAAATCTCGCTAGATCAAATATATTGAGCTCAATGGAGATTATGTTGAAAAATAAAGTTTTGTTTTTGCAAAAAAAAAAAACCGTTTTTTTTATCTGGTTCTTTACAAGACTTTTCAATCTACTCTCGTATGTGTGTGTGTATGTGGGTGTTCATGAGGATATTATGGAAAATAAATTTTATCCTTAAGGCAGTGAATCCTTGTCTCAAACGCAACTGTGGAAAAGTAGTGATAAATGGCACTTTACTATAAGTAATAAGAAAGTCGATCTTAAAGATTTAAGATTTTCTAACATATAAGTTAATGGTTGCGACTAATAGACACATTAAAAACAATTTTCTCCACATTAGAGAGTAACCTGGATTATCGCAATGTTCCGATACTTAAAATTAACAATTTGTTATGATATTTTACGAGTATAAAAAATTAAAGGAATTTTACGTTTTCTAGTTTAAAAAAAAAAGTAACTGATGCTGAAGAAATAAACTGCATCTAAAATGCAGTGTTTAAAACAAAATTACTCACTAACGAAAATAATCCACACCAACAATCGTCTATCTAAAGCTGAAATTTTTCACACCTACTAATAATTACTATATTTTCGGCAAAAACGATATTTAATTTTAATGGTAATTTTTTTAACGGCACAGTGAATGGTTTCAATTTTAATTGCGAAAGTTCCAAAAAATAGAAAACTTTTTGATCTCACAGAAATGACTTTTTATCAGTAACCTTATGACATTATTACTTTTATAAACCTAAATGTTGCTGAAACTGATCTTTCTAGTGTTCCGTACGGAGTACTTATGGGATCACTTCGGTGTCTGTCTGTTTGTCACATCCGATTTTCTCCGAAACTATTTGACCTATAAAGTTAAAATTTGGCACAAATATAGGAATTGATAGCCCAATCAGAGCCAGGTCATCGAGTGAAGTGTCAAATGAAAGCTTGTGAAAACAGGAGTTCAAACATATATATATATATATATATATATATATATATATATATATATATATATATATATATATTGTATATATATAATATATATATATATATATATATATATATATATATATATATATATATATATATATATATATATATATATATATATATATATATATATATATATATATATTATAATACTTGCGCATACTTTTCTTTGTATTATTTTTTTAAAATGGCCAAAATCGATGTCCGAATCGTTCTTCAATACTTCGTTGAAAAAAGACATTAAACACTTAATCTCCAAACAAGCATAATGGCAAATGAACCTAACATAACCTCAGACATCGAGTGAAAATTAAAGAATCAAAATTTAACACAACAGAAAGGCAAACGTAACAAACTCAAATTGGTATGGTTGTGACGAAAGCACGAAACTAATTAATTTCAACGAACGATTTCTCCGAGAAGGAATAAAATATCTGAAAAATTCAAATGCATTCTAAAGGTGAAGAGTAGTACTTTCAGATGCCCTAATGAGTTTTGTGGATAAAAATTAATTCGCGGTGTAATTTAATGCCGAATATAGCGAAAACCCGTTTTTTTTTTGCATTTTTACAATTCTGAGGTCGGATTTGGATTCAGTACACCAAAAACCTTCGAAAAGGTATAGTCTGGTCTCAGGTTTTGAAAAATGTTGGCCTGTGTAATTTATCTGGTATAAAAAAAAAACTATATGGCTTGACAATATGGTGGAGCCTTTTTAATATACTTTTTAGTATATTACTGTTACTGCGTCGCGTGTCGCTGTACGAAGGCAAAATAATTTTATTTTATTTTATTTGTTTATAATTAAACAAATATCTAGGTAGTAAATATTTGTTTTACACTTTTATTACTAGATTCTAGATTACTTTACTGGCTATTAGATAGCTAAGATGATATAACTATTATACATTATTGACTAAGAAAAACGTGAAACTATTTTTTTTATTTATTTTTTACACTCTGCTATACTTGTGGATTAAATATTTTCACTTTTTTAATACTAAATCGAGACATGAACAAATCTGAACAAAAGGAAATAAATGACTTAAGGAAACTGTAAGGTCGCCGCGGGTGATGTCTGGTGATAAACAATATAGCGCAGGACTGCATTTGAAACAGCACATCACCTTTCTTCTTATTTTAGTGGGCATTCTAACCTGGTAACCAAAAACTCCTCCGAGGTCATAAAAATAAACCATTTTCAAGTTATTTCTATTATTCTAGATTTTATTAACCTCTTAATGTTATGCCTGTATTTTAAAAAGGTGTCGCTATTAAAAACTACGTAGATTGATCCACTAAAAAAATTAGGCTAAACTACATCAAACTTCTGTTGTGTCACCTCATATAAAATAAAGTTTTTGAAAAACAGGAAAAAAAAAGTATAAGAGGATTGTCAATTTATTCCATATATTTTGACCACCCTGTTTTTACTACTCACTAATCGTTAAATAAATCACTAAGGTAATGAACTGTTATTTCCACGAAGGTACTGTTACATAAATAAGATTCAGTTTGGTTTGTAAGCGCAAGTTCACTCGCCATAAATTGATTAAAAATTTAAATATCAAAAACAAGAAGCCGCTTTCACATGTCATTACTCACTATATATATTTTAATAATATGTTTTGTGGTTATGTTAACGAATATATTTTAAATACAACTGATTGCATTAAAAATAATTTAACACAATTTTTAAGCATTTCAGTGGAACAATAGAGAGATTTTACAACGATTTTGTCGTTATCTTTACTTTAAGCATGCGCAAAATTCTTCTTCTTCTTTCTTATATGGTGTGTTATATAATTAGGCATACTGCTTGTTTCATCCCCATTAGGCCTCTTCAGATGTGGACGTCCAGCATTCCTTCCACCTTTTCGGAGGTCTGCCCCTAGTTCTTCTACCGCAGGGTTTATTGAGTTTGGCCCTTTCTACCAGTCTGTTGTCGTCCATCCGATCTACGTGTTTATTCCATTGTTTTCTTCTAGTTCTGGTCCATTTCGATATTTCGTGGATCTTACTTAGATCTGTCGTGGATAGTTTTTCCATGTATGACCCTAATCACCTTCATTTCTGTTGTCCTCATCATTTGTGCTATTTTACATGTGTCAGCCCCGTGTTTCTACAGCATTTGTGATGTATATGATTGCGTTAATAATAATTTGACCCAATTTTTAAGAATTTCAATGGAACAATAGAGAGATTTTGCAACGCTTTTGTCGTAATCTTTACTTTAAGCATGCGCAAAAATAGGGGAAGAAATTAAATAAAAAAACTATGTTGTTATCGTTATTTAAAGCATGTGCAGTCGTAAAATAACTGAATTGTTTCTCTATTTATTATTATTATATATAAGAATGCCTTAATTTAAAAGATAATAATGACATCTAATTAGAACCCACCATTTGAGGCTTGCACAGTATTAGAATAAAATAGGGATTCCTTCATTAAGGATAATAATCTGCCTTATTAACCGAATTATCTTCTTTTTAAAGTGCCTACTCGGTTCGAATGTTATCAATCATTCTAGCTATTACTACTTTATCCACTGCAGCTCTGAAAAGATCGGTAGTATTTGTTAAGGACCAATTTCGCAGATTGTTTAGCCATTAGATGCGTCTGCGTCGTGGTCCCCTTTTTCCAAATACCTTTCCTTGGAGTATTTGCTGTAGTAATCTGTATCTGTGGATATTTCTCATTATGTGTCCTAAATACTCTATTTTTCCCACTTTAACAGTTTCCATAATTTCTAGTCTCTTGTTCAGGCGACGTAAGACATCCTCGTTGATAATATGGTCGGTATAAGAAATTTTCAAAACTCTGCGATATAGCGATAATTTGAATGCTTCAGGTTTCTTAGAAGTGGCGTCAGTGAGTGTCCAAGATTCCACACCGTAAAGAAGGACACTGAAGACATAACATCTTAGGAGTCTTATTTTAGTGCTTAATTTTATTGTTGAGCTTTTGAAAAGGGTTGTCACTTTGAGGAACACTACTCTAGCTTTTTCGATACGGCAACGAATTTCCTGCGAGTGATCCCACTGTTCGTTTATCAGGGTACCTAGATATGAATATTGTGGAGTTCTTTGTGTTTGTTGATTGTTAACCATCAACAAGGTAGTAGAAACCGGAGACTTGCTGATTACCATGTACCATGTTAGCATTATCAGGAGCGATCACTGACTCTCAGCTCACTAGTCGCTTCCGATGATGCTCTGGAAGGAGGCGACGTGGAAGATCACCTAGCCGCTGGATGAATACGATTGAGATGCTGCTGGATAACAACATGGGGCAAGCTACAAGAGCTACAGCTAACAAAGATCGTTGGCGTGTCACTATCAGAAGCATCGCCATTAGACTGGATCGCCAGGCATAACCACGATATATCTGACGAGACATTTAGGCTAGAGGAGGAGGAGGAGGATGTTTAATAATAGTCGTCCATATTTAATATACCAAACACTTTCCAATGTAATGTAAAATTTAGACCACTTATCTATCTAACACCCTATAAACCAGCACTTTCTTTAAATAAAATTTTCTTTTATAACACTTTATATTTATGTATATACTAATTTAAAATGATTGAAACTATTCACATTAAAATAATAATAATAATACAAAGTTTTTTTAATAAATATAGATAATTATAATTATTTCTACACTTTTCTCATTATTGTCGCCAAGAAGTATAGTACTAAAATAAGATTTATTAGATTTTCTCTTGCAATCTAAGGGATTTTTATATGTATACGGGGTGCTATAAAAATAGTTTAATATATTGAAATGGGTGACTCTTCGAGTCCATTGACGACCTGCTAACACCAACTGTT
>CM032449.1:144302291-144314791 GCA_019049505.1 Pachyrhynchus sulphureomaculatus | reverse complement strand
CGAATTGCTTCCTTATCCACCGTATTCTCCAGATTTGGCCCCCAGTTACTATTGTCTATTCGCAGAAAAATACTCGCGTGAAAGAGATTTGGCTCCATTGAAGAAGTTATCGCCGAAACTGAGGTCTATTTTGGAGGCAAAGACAAATCCTTCTTAGAAGCGTTGGACTGACTGTATCGCTTGTGAAGGAGACTATATTGATGAATAAAGTCGAATTTTGCAAAAAAAAAATGTGTTTTAAGTAGCCAAACCAGGAACTTTTCAGCCTACGTATTATGTGTGTGTGTGTGTGTGTGTGTGTGTGTGTATATATATATATATATATATATATATATATATATATATATATATATATATATATATATATATATATATATATATATATATATATTCATAATTACAATGAGAAAATGCTTTATATCAAGAGAATATAGTCCGATAGAGAGTTATAATAATAATAATAATAGTAAACGTCTTTATTTTATACTCGGCGAAATGCAGCAGTGCTGCGTTTCCAAAAAAAAAACATACAATACACAAAAAAAAACAAAGAAAATCAATACAACTCAAATACGTTTCAAGAAGTCACTCACAATCATAATTCACTTACTCTAAACTAAACAGAAGAAATAAAAAAAAAAACGTTGCAGTTCACATGAATTGATATTAATACCCATATACAAACAAATCGTAATTCCCACTTTACCCTAAAAAAAAGACATGATGATAACAATCAAAGAGTCATAATAATAACAACAATCATTAATTCTAAATAAAATTTCCTTTAGCAGTTTTCTGAAAGAAACTTTAGACAGAACATACAAACCTCCACGAATCTCGTTCAGAAGTTTAACAAACGTACATCCGAAAGACTGTTCAATTAAACACACTTGTACGACGCCTAGGTATTTGAAGGCGATCGTTGTACCTTGTATTACGCTGATGTACCGAGCTTCGATAATGCAGCCTTCCACACAGATACATCATACACCGGCACTTCGGTCCTCAACAGTCTATACAGAAAGCAACCCAGATGTAGCCTTTCTCTATTCTTAATTCGTAACCATTTCAACTCATTCAGCCTGCTACTCACCTGATCACTCTCCCTGCATCCAAAAATGAAACACACACAGGAGTTTTGAATTTTTTGCAGCTTATTCTTGGACATATGGTCCAGACACGTACCATAAAAAAATACAATAATTAGAGTGAGAAAGGACAAGAGTCTCGCACAAATAATTTTTTAAGGTCAAATTGAGGATTTGCTGATTCTGAGTTGGAGTAGTTCGTTATTGTTATCTCAAACAATAACAACTAACGAAAAGTCTGAGAAGCTTGTGATGTGATTATAACCCATGACTGAGATATAATAATAGAAAGATTATCTTTAGAGAAAAAAGATCAAATCTGATGTGCAAAACAAATTGTTGGTCAAAGACTAACCACTACAAAGAAAACAACCACAAAAATCTGTCGATATGTTTCTTTTCCAAATTTTTTTTTTTATAATTAACTCTGAAAATCTTTATATAATAATATACTTAAACTGACCATTATGTATATTTGTCCAAAAATTAAACTAGGTAATTGATTTAAAGATATAAATTGTGAGATTCAAGTCCTAAAGCTGTCATTTTTTCTATCTATTTCATTTACCATTTAAAAGGTGATGTATTTTAAATATAATTTACACACACCGTTCTCATAATTGCAATAAGAAAATACTTCATACAAGAGAATATCGTCCAATAGAGGGTTGGTAGTAGTTAGTTTTGTTATCTCAAACAATAATAGCTAACAAAAAGCCTGAGAAGATTGTAATATGATTATAATCCATAACTGAAATTATATTTAAGAATAAATTTTAAAGAATAAAGATCAAATCTGATGTACAAAATTAAATGGATCAAAAAACAGCTCAAAGAAAACAATCGCAAAATCTGTCAACATGGTTTTTTTTTCAAAATTTTATTTTTATAACTGAAAATCTCTTTTATATAATAATATACTTAAACTGACCATTATGTATATTTGTCTAAAAATTAAAATAGGTAATTGATTTAAAGATATAACTTTTAAGATTCAAATCATGAAACTGTCATCTTTTCTATATATTTGGATTACCATTTAAAAGCCGATATATTTTAAATATAATTTTCCAGGATTCTTTACACACACTGTTGTTATAATTACAATGAGAAATTGCTTTATATCAAGAGAATATATTCGAATAGAGAGTTGGTAGTAGTTCGTTTTTTTATCTCAAACAATAACAACGAACGAGAAGCCTGAGAAGGTAGCGATATGATTATAACCCATGACTAAAATTATATAATAATAGGAAGAATATCTTTAATGAACAAATATCAAATCTGATGCACAACTCATAGAAAACAGCCACAAATTCTCTCGACATGGTTTTTTTCTAAAATCTTATTTTTATAACTGAAAATCTTCTTTATATAATAATGACTTAAACTGACCATTATGTATATTTGTCTAAAAATTAAACTAGGTAATTGATTTAAAGAAATAAATTTTAAGATTCAAGTCATGAAACTGTCATTTTTTCTATATATTTCGATTGCCATTTAAAAGCCGATATATTTTAAATATAATTTTCCAAGATAAGATTCTTTACACACATCGTTTGTTTTAATTACAATGAGAAAATGCTTCATATCAAGAAAAAATAGTCCAACAGAGAGTTGGTAGTAGTTCGTTTTGTTATCTTAAACAATCACAACTAACAAAAAGCTTGAGAAGCTTGTGATATGATTATAACCCATGACTAAAATTATATAATGAAAAGATTATCTTTAAAGAACAAAGATCACATTTGATGTACATAATTAATTGTTGATCAAAAACAACTCAAAGAAAACAGTCACAAAATCTGTCGACATTCCAAAATTTTATTTTTTATAACTGAAAAACCCCTTTATATAATAATATACTTAAACTGACCATTATGTATATCTGTACAAAAATTAAACTAGGTAATTGATTTAAAGATATAAATTTTAAGATTCAAGGTATGAAATTGTCATTTCTTCTATATATTTCGATTGCCATTTAAAAGCCGATATATTTTAAATATAATTTTCCAAGATTCTTTACCCACACCGTTGTTATAATTACAATGAGAAAATGCTTTATATCAAGACAATTTAGTCCAATAAAGAGTTGGTAGTATAGTAATATACTTCAACTGACCATTATGTATATTTGTCTAAAAATTAAACTAGGTAATTGATTTAAAGATATAAATTTTAAGGTTCAGGTCATGAAACTGTCATCTTTTCTATATATTTCGATTATCATTTAAAAGCCGATATATTGTAAATATAATTTTCCAAGATTCTTTACACACACCGTTGTTATAATTACAAGAGAATATAGTCGAATAGAGAGTTGGTAGTAGTTCGTTTTTGTTATCTCAAATAATAACAACTAACGAAAAGCCTGAGAAGCTAGTGATATGATTATAACCAATGACTAAAATTATATAATAATAATAAGATTATCTTTAAAGAACAAAGATCAAATCTGATGCATAAAACTAATTGTTGATCAAAAACAACTCAAAGAAAACAATCACAAAATCTCTCGGCATGTTTCTTTTTCAAAATTTTATTTGTATAATTGACTTTAAAAATCTTTGTATAATTGTGTAATATGTATATTTGTCCAAAAATTAAACTCGGTAATTGATTTAGAGACATAAATTTTAAGATTCAAGTCATAAAACTGTCATCCTTTCTATATATTTCGTTTACCATTTGAAACGAGCTATAGCGATAGGCATTCATTTATTAAGTTATTTTCTACAACTATTTTGAGTTTTTCAGTAGTTAGATAAACACAATAGGTTTGATTTATCGCATTAATAGTTTCATCCCTCTTATTATGAATAATACAGAAGTATCATATTTCACCTTACATCAATTTTATGTCACATTAGCCCCCTTAGCCGATCCCCGCGCAACAGTGACAATGGGGTTAGTTAGGTGGGCTATTAAGTAATATTAAGAAATTATTGGTATAAGTATAAACATAAGGAGAGCAATTTATTATTAACAACAGGTTTTTGTTTTCGAACTTAAGGGTCATAAACTATCATTCGCTAGGAATAGGTCAGGATGTCATGCAGATAAGAGGTTGTAACTCACCTAATATGCGTGAATATTGAAAAGGAGTCAACACATGGCTGTAGATTCGCCGATGAGCGAACCTCTTGAAGATGTGCGGCAGCCACTGTGTTCGTTAACTAAACTGTCCGCACTGCATAAAAGAGATCCGGCGAGCGAATGGGATATGCGCACCCTTGTCTGCCCCTATGCGCAACCCCTCACATCTATTGTTTACTCCGAGCTCTATTGGCTCGACACCGAATGTCCGTACGTTTTGTGCACCTGTCACCTGAACGTCCTCGCCGCAGGCTATTGTATCACACCTCGGTGCGGCCGCACTATAAGACAGTGATTTTAACGACGTACGACGAACTAGCGGTTCATGTGCGTGTGCACTGCGTGCCAGGATGCCTCTGTTTGCTTCGGCAGCTTTGCTGCATCTCTCCCCTCTCTTTAACGTCCCGCCTTTGACCCTCCCTGCGACACCACGTGTGCAGACCGCCTACTTTGCGAATTGTTCAACGTTGTGTAGCTGTGTAGATGAGCTTTAAGAGGTTTGCGAACTGGCATTGTTATGAAGGCGGGGCATCTCGCGAGACTCCCACAAGACACTGACGATCATACACTTTCTTGCGTAATCTTTTTCGTACTTATTAACCTGATTGTTTTTTCTTTTGGCTACAATGGAGACCTTTCTTTTAAGTCTGAAGGTGGGAGGTATTTATAATTTTTTAACAATTAGAACTGAGGATAGACAGCGCCATTTTCTTTATTTAATTCTACTGGGAATTATTAATAAATAATTTAATAATTAAGAAAACTGAACAGAATTTGAGAAAATATTACTTGTGACAACAATTATTAAAAAGCACTTTGTTATATTAAATTTTTCTGCGCGAAAATTATGCTGACACGTATTTCAGAGAAACATATGTCATATGTTTTAAAATTGTGATATATTGTGATACAATAAATATGTGTTTTAAGTAAAAAAAAACAATTTATTTTCTAAACAACCCTAAAAAATATTATCAAATCCAGTAAAGTGTTTTACGAACCTTAAAAAAATAGTATTACACATTACTTTACCGTCAAATAAATTTGGATATATTAGAGAAATAATGGGTTGATGGAAATATAAAATTCATGTAAGTATCGATAACAGAGATACGTTTCTCGACAATAAGTCAAAGACTTTCAATCCACTGGTATTCCGTTTTAAGAACTTGTAACAAAATTAAATATTTCTTAATAATATTTTGCATGCCACTAGATCCTAATTTATTTTCATTAAAAGCGATTAACTTTTAATTTTTTTTTTTTTAATGAAATTGGAAGAAACTACAAATTTTATTTTTGCCTTTTTAGGAAAAACCGATTACGTGTGTTTTTGACTAATGATCTGTTACAGTTCAGCCTACAGAGACAAATATGTTTTGAGTCTAACTTTTTTCAGAGGATGAAGAACAAAAGTTAGAAGGAAAAAAGAACAGGAATAAATTATTTTTCTCTCCAGGGTAGTAAAATTTAGGAAACAAATTAAGACAACGAATGAAATTATTATTTAGAATTATGTTATATGTTTTTTTTAAAAAAAAAATCTATAGTGATCAAAAGGGCATACGGAGTGTGTTAACAATGAACAATATGTGTAAGATGGATGTTGTTGTGATACTGACAAAGTTACGAGACTGAAGAAATCATAAGATGATAGCTCACCTAGAATTCAACTTGATTAAAAAGAAAATGACTGCAAGAAATGGTTACCTTAGTTCAGCTTCACATAACCAAAGTATTTTAAAAAGGACTATAAATTTTTGTATTTTGTTTTATTTTAAATCAGTCTATTAACATAGCAGCGTTCTATTTTTAAATGGGTATTTTTGTATGGATGTTTTTGCCTTATGTCTTTATATACAGGGTGTTAAGAAAATCGTTTAATAAATTGAAATCGGTGACTCCCGAAGTCAACTGGCGTCACACTTAATTCTTATTTTTAATATATTTGGACATAATTGAAAATTTACAAAATCACTGGACTACATAAATTAAAAAATTATTGCGGCGCCGTTGTGAGCGTGAATTTTTAATGCCGTTGAAGGGAAATGACACACTGCGTCAGCGATAATGTAACCTTCAAATTTCTTTGTGACTACAACCTTTTGTTTACGTAGTGAAAAGTGTTACAAAAAAAATGTTTTTTTTTTCGCGAAATATATTTCGCAAAATGTTGGGAACATTTAGTGACAATTAGTTTTCATGACAGTTTGCTTAATTGAAGAGAATTATTGTTATGTGTTCATAACCTACATCTAATGCCTGTAATGTATTTTTTACTAGACTATTTGTTACTGCTGACAGAAAATACTTTGATTTACTTATTTTGAACTACATACAGAACAAGAAGTTAATTAATTGCAGTAGTAAAATAGATATGATTGCCATATCTAGATCCTAATTTATTTTCATTAAATTTTTCTATATGTAATTTTGCAGACAGTGGGGGTGTTGATTTTAGATCACGAGTTTGTAACTTTTTTGAGTTAATTTTACATGGTATTATCGAGGGGCGCTATTTTATTAGTATTCTTCTACAATTGTTTTTTTTACAGAGATATGCTAGTTTCAATATATTAGGTGATTTTTTGTAACACCCTATATATATATATATATATATATATATATGTATATATATACATATACATATATATATATATATATATATATATATATATATATATATATATATATATATATATATACATATACATATATATATATATATATATATATATATATATATATATATATATATACATATACATATATATATATATATATATATATATATATATATATATATATATATATATATATATATATATATATATTGATATATATATATACATATATATATATATATATATATATATATATATATATATATATATATATATATATATATATAAATATATATATATACATACATATATATATATATATATATATAACATATATATATATATATATATATATATATATATATATATATATATATATATATATGTATGTATCTTTAATATAGTGTTCTTTTCACAATCGTAGTAGTAGTAGGCATGAGATGGTAAGTCACCTAGAACACTTTACAAATCATGTCATATAGAACCTAGAAATACAACTTGATTGGAAAGACCACATGACCAACAATTTTTTAAAAAGGGCTACAAATTCTTTTTATATTTAAAATCAGTCTATTAACATAGCAATGTTCTATTTTTAAAATTGGTGTTTTGTGTATGAATTTTTTTGCCTTCTTCTTTGTTAAATAAAAGACGATAATTCTATTGTTTTTCTAATTGCTCATCTAACACTCCAACTTTCATTTGGTGGCCCATTTTCCTCAATATAAAAATTTATGTTAACGTTGTTTTCACTAAAAAATTAAATGGCGTATTTCGAATGGTATCAACTATTGCGTTAGATTTTGGAAGAAAGTTGAAACCATTCACGAAAAACGGCACACATATGAGTTTACATGCGTTTGGAGTACGACCAACTTCTATTTAATTTAATACTTTCAGTGATTTTTAACATTCCAGAGGTTTAGTGGTACCGCTTCATTTTTAATTGTAGTTCTGTTAATATTCAAAAGAGAAAAGAAAAACATGTAAAACTGCTTATAATATAAGCAGATAGCTCTTTCGAACTTGTGAATCAGGTAAACTAGGACCTGCATGCTTAGTTTTTTTTATAGGCATGTGCTATGCATGTGCAGCAGAGAAATCACTAAAGCGCTGCAGGAGCGTGTGTGGAAAACGCGATTAGCATTAGTTTTGAATCGCTGTAAATTGTACTCGGTGGAAACCACAATCCTAGGCAAATCATTCCAAAGGGATGAAGTTCTCCATATAAAAGACTGTTTGAAAAGGGTTGTACAAAGTGTGACAAACTAAATGTCAGACGGATGTGAAGTATTAGCACGACGTGTATTCCTAGCATGCACCGCTTTGGAAGGTATTAAGTGAACACATTCCATGATAATGCCTGTAGTATAGCCTCATGCCGCCGTCTGTTCTTCGATGTCAGTTCTAGGCCTTCAATTAGGCGAACAGCTCTGTTCTGAATAGAATCCAATAAATAGACTCTACGTTTGGGAGCAGAGCCCCAAACATGGAAACAGTATTCCATCGATAGTCAAATTTGAGCTTTGTACAGAATTAATAGTTATTGTGGAGTGTACAGCTTTCTAGTTCGAAATAATATTCCCAGCTTTCGAGAAACTCTATTTGCTATGCTTGCAACATGTTTATGCCAAGACGTATTGCCTCCCAAATTAACGCCCTGTCAATTGAGTGACGATAATAGAGGAATAGAGTGCCCCGACACAACTATGTCGGGTTCAACTACGTTAACTTTTTAGAAGAAAACTGCCGCCTGGGTTTTTATAGCATTCAGTTCTACTTGGTTACTGTCACCTCAATATAAAATGTCTTCCAGCTCTTTGTTAAGTTGAACGATTTCCTCCGTGCGACTTATGTGTACAAGGTATAATTTTTTTGTTATTTTCCTAAATGGACAGTTGTACCGGTATTTGTACAATTTGAAGAGCTGTGAAAACTGAATCAGTATTTGCCCTTTTCATAACAGCAAATTGATATTATAAGATATTTATTTAGGCACCAGATGTTATAAAAAATACATCAATGGTCATGAAAAACCACGCGTACTATAGTTTAACGCAACCATAATAGTATGTAGAATGTACAATTTTAAATATTTTAAGAACAACTTTGATGTCAAGTTATATGTGTCATTTTTTTTCTATAGTGCTCCGGAGGCAGAAAGACGATACGAGACGAGATACATACCTGGGACGTTTGTTAAAATATCAGCCCGTAAAAATAGACTTTCTCTAACCTTCAAATTTCTGTAGCAAAAATTTTACAAAATATAATATTATCCCGGAATACTTACTCAACTCCCTGAATGAATCTTTTAATATACTTTGATACATATTTTAGTTTACATAGCGTTAGTGTGATATACTTGTACTGAAGTTTATAATGGCGATGAATTGGTTATTTATTTTTCTTCTTCTTGCGAGTACTTCCACTAAAATTACTTAAAACATTTTTATTTATTAAGGTGATAGATAGTAATATTTTATATTATATTTTTAATATTTAAAACTCAACAGCAGTTTTCTCTCGTCAGATTGAGTACCATTTTACTTTTAATAAATAAGAGTTTTTTTTATTTCGGGGAAACTGTCAAAATATATTTTAATTTGTTTTATTTAAAGTTTAGAATAATTTCATTTTAGAACGGACAGCAATGGATGCTTACCTATCTACTCACGTATTTTGTTCATCTTAGGGCTTTCTCAGTTCAGGGAACGTTAGCGATCATCATTGCTATAGAGATTTTAGTTATGGCAGCTCGAAAGAGCTCTATTGATGTCCACCGTTGTCTTAAATGTACGTCTTCGGTCAGGCCCTCTCTTTCCATCAATCATACTTTAAATTAAAATTTGTAGAATGTTATAGTTTTTATTTCGCATTATTTAGCCAAAGTAACGCTTGCGTATTTTGATGTTTCTGAGGTATCTGGAGCACTTTGTTGCATTTTCCTTCCTGTATTAGTGATATGCTCTATCCAACTAATTTTTAAGATACGGCGGTACATCTCAAATGCCTCGATTCTTTAGCATGTGGCTTCCGTCAATATTCCTGATTCTACTACAAAGAGCAGTTCTGAATATACGTAACACTTTATTAATCTTTTCTGGAGTTTTAGGTTCCAATCATTATTGCAAAATACATTTTTCATCCTGAGGAAGGTAGGTCTAGCTATTTCAATTCTTTGTCGTATTTCCCATCCGCATTTAATGAGCATTCCAGGTAAGTGATATGATCTCCCTTTACCATTATTTTTTTGTACACGTAAAGTTGATTCACAGCAAAAAGTTTCTTACTGATTCTCATGTATTCGGTTTTTGTTGTGTTTAATCGTAATTCAAATTCATCCAAGTCTGTTACTATTCTATTTAAGGGAG
Organism: Pachyrhynchus sulphureomaculatus; assembly: GCA_019049505.1. Taxonomy (NCBI): domain Eukaryota; kingdom Metazoa; phylum Arthropoda; class Insecta; order Coleoptera; family Curculionidae; genus Pachyrhynchus; species Pachyrhynchus sulphureomaculatus. The sequence continues at coordinate 144,304,603 of CM032449.1, read as the reverse complement.
ATTACATGTCTTCAAAAGTATCTACTAATATGATATTATTATCGGTATATCAAATGTTACACACTGCATTCACGTGTGTAAAATTATTATTGTTCTTTTTTTATCATTCATCTATAGAATTTCGAATTCGACAGCCAGTAGTGATTATCATAAACTCTCAAATACTTACTAGTTTTATTGAATATTAGTAATAATAATAAGTAGTCGAGTTCATCAGAAAGGGTTCGCGTATATGGCAAGGTAGGTTAAATATCCAATACTTATTCAAGACACTTAACAGATTTTGATGTACCCATTTTAGAACCATCTTTGGTATTTGGTGTTTTTATAATCTTCAAACAATTTTGTTGTCATAAATTCAAGATCTTCCTTGTCCTGAACAACAAACCACCTGATCATCGGCAAACTGTAGAGTGTACAACGTTGTTTCGTCGGTCAGCTGTATTCCCATTCCTTCACATACTTTTCGCCCTCTCTAATGCCTAATTCGGATAAATTTTGAATAATGTAGGTGACAGATAGCAACCCTGTCTACCACCCTTTGTGGTGAAAAATTTTCAGAGAGAATGTTTCCCAACTTTATTTGAGAACGTAATAGGTCGTACAGCAGTTTTACTGCGGCGATTGATGTACTGTTTAAGGTTGACCGTTCAAATATTTGCCATAGTTTTTTCACTGGGACGGTATCATATGCTTTGGTTAGGTCTACAAATAGATAGATGGAGCTCTCTGTTTGTTGATTTTTTTTTTTCATTTTTCGCACTGACTAAAGGAGCAATACAATGGGAAATGGACAACATTCAAGCGGTTTTCCATAACCTTGCCCTCGACACTTGTATAAGTTTATGCAAAAAGCATAATACGAGATTGGATTGAAAAATTCTTGTAGAAGATAAATAATATTTTCTTGCGATAATTGATTTCTCAATATAATTTCCAGTGAGTTCAATAAAAGAGGTCCAGCGAGATTCCAGTTTTTTTTATTCCCTCAGCATAGATAACCTCTTCATTCAACGAAAATTTCTTTTCATCAAGACAATTTTTGAGGTTAGGAAGCAAAAAAGTCACTTGGGGTCAAACCTGGGAAATAGGGTGGGTAGGGACATATTTCAAAGTCTAGCTTGCGTACTTTTGCCACTGCCAATGTGTGAGCAATCGGATTGTCCTGGTAAAGGAGTACATTTTACGCTAATCTTCGTTGCTTGTACTTCAACTTTTTCGATGCACTTTCAACTTCGCCAACCCACTGTTTTGACTACCGCTTTATCTCCGGGGTATAATAGTGGCTCCACGTTTCTTCTAGTCACAAAACTACCCGAGAAGTCTTTCATATTACTCAGCGACTTCTCCGAACATGATGTTGAAATGTCGTTTCTCGTGCATTTTTGGTCTGGAGTTAACAAACATGGGACGCATTGCGCATTCAACTTTTTCATTTTTAGAACTTTATGCAGGTTGTTATGTACCCGTTTATATGAGATGACTACCATCTCAGCAATCTCACGAAGTTTAATGCGAGGATCTTCCATCATGGTACTTTATCGACAATTTGTTCAATAGCCACCTCAATCGGGTATCTTGAAGGTGCAGCGTATGTAGTGCTCATATGGTTACGTTTAATTTAATTTTTCTAGTAATAAATGGTGTTGAGTGCTCGTGCATAGTCCCCATGAACTTCTTTGAGTTCAGTTTCTATCGGGGCAGCAGTCCACTCTTTTGAATAAAAATGTTTTATCATTGCACGATACTCGATTTTATCCATTTCTACGAAACGTGTAACACCAATCACTCACGACAGCTGTCACCAAATAATTGCGCACTGAATCTGTTTGAAACATTAAACACACCTGTTACAAGAATCATGCTTACTAAAAGTCATACTGTTTAACAAAATTTCCTGCTAAAGCGTAGAAATTTACCAAACTTATTAATTCACCCTCGTACTTGCAATTACATGAACCATACAAAAATTTGTCAGGAACGCAGAAACGTACAGCGTCATCTAGGGTTCCATAATATGAGTTGAATTTTTTCAGAGCTCCATCTTTATGACATATATGGAATGAATCAACGTTCCTATTAGTGAGAATACGATAGCTTGTTAAATCATAATAATAATAATAATTTTAATAACTGTAACAAATATCACTATATTCTACTTATTTGAAACTGACAGTGGACTGACCGGCGGTCCTATAACAGAGGCGTGCTATCTATTTCCAGATAATTTTCAGGTAAAATGCTCTTTTGTAAAGAAGTTTTATTGCCGATCAAATAATTTTCTTTACATACCTTACTGTTTGCCCCGTCTA